>CM051267.1:43750505-43770505 GCA_027921565.1 Artemia sinica
TATGTAAGTTTTCGTGTGCATATGTGAAGTTTGTGTGTGGGTGTGAGTTTTTGTCGTGTGTGTAAAGTTTTGGCGTGTGTGTGTAAAGTTTGTGTTGTGTGTGTGTTGGTGTGTGTAAGTTTTTGTGTGGTCGGTGTGTAAGTTTTATGTTGTGTGTGTAAGTTTTATGTGTGCAATATATGAGAGACTGGGGGGGGGGGGACCTTTGGGGCCCAGGGAGGGCGTTGGGGATCCGGGGGCCCTTGAGGATTGAGTGGTCTTTTGGGAGCCCGGGGGACCTTTGTGGACCGGGGGAGGGCCTTTGGAGCCCAGTGGACCTTTGGGGACCGGGGGAGGACCTTTGGGGGTCCGGGGGACCCTTGGGGGGCCGGCTGGCCCTTTGGGAGCCCGGGGGACCTTTGAGGGACCGGGGGAGGGTCTTTGGGAGCCCGGGAAGGGCCTTTGGGGGTCTGGGGGGGCCCTTGAGTGCCAATTGGTCCTTTGGGAGCCCTGGGAGCCGGTGAGGGCCTTTGGGGACAGGGGGAGGGCCTTTGGGAGCCTTGGAGAGGGGTGTTTAGGGGTCTGGGTGGCACTTGAGGGCCGATTGGTCTTTGGGAGCCCGGTGGACCTTTTGGGGGACCGAAGGAGGGCCTTTGGAAGCCTGGGAGGATGTTTAGGGGTCTGGGCGGCACTTGAGGGCCGACTGGTCCCTTGGGAGCCCGGGGGGACCTTTGGGGACCAGGGGAGGGCCTTTGGGGGCTCGGGTAGGGTGTTTAGGGGTCTGGGTGGCACTTGAGGGCCGATTGGTCCTTTGGGAGCCCGGTGGACCTTTGGGGACCGAAGGAGGGCCTTTGGAAGCCTGGGAGGGTGTTTAGGGGTCTGGGCGGCACTTGAGGCCGCCGACTGGTCCCTTGGGAGCCCGGTGAGGGCCTTTGGGGACAGGGGGAGGGCCTTTGGGAGCCTGGGGGAGGGTGTGTTTAGGGGTTTGGGTGGCACTTGAGGGCCGATTGGTCCTTTGGGGAGCCCGGTGGAACCTTTGGGGACCGAAGGAGGGCCTTTGAAAGCCTGGGAGGGTGTTTAGGGGTCTGGGCGGCACTTGAGGGCCGACTGGTCCCTTGGGAGCCCGGGGGCCTTTGGGGTCTGGGGAGGGCCTTTGGGAGCCTGGGGAGGGTGTTTAGGGGTCTGGGCGGCACTTGAGGGCCGATTGGGTCCTGTGGGTTTGGGGGCCCGGTGGACTTGGGGGACCGAAGGAGAGCCTTGGGGGGGGCTCGGGTATGGCCTTTTTGGGGTCCTTGGGGGTCCTTGGGTGCCTGGGGGACCTTTGGGGACCGGGAGAGGGCCTTTGGGGACTGGTGGAGGGCCCCTTTGGGGGTCTGGTGGACCTTTGGGGACCGGGGAGGGTCTTTGGGGGCTCGGGGTATGGCCTTTTTGGGGTCTGGGGGTCCTTAGGTGCCTGGGGGACCTTTGGGGACCGGGAGAGGGGCTTTTGGGGGACTGGTGGAGGGCCGGTTGGCCCTTTGGGAGCCCGGGGGACCTTTGAGGACCAGTGGAGGGCCTTTGGGGGTCTGAGGAGAGCGTTTGGGGTCCGGAGGACCTTTGGGGGTCTGGGTATGGCCTTTGGGGGCTCGGGTAGGGCTTTTTGGGGTCTGGGGGGAGGGGCCTTTGGGGTCCGGTGGGCCAGTTGGGAGCCTGGGGGACATTTGGGGACCGGTGGAGGGCCTTTGGGGTGCCGGGGCTCTTTGGGAGCTTGGGGGACCTTTGAGGACCGAGCGCTTCCTTCGGGGTTGGGGTAGGAGGATCGGAACCCTTTGGGGTCGGGGTTAGAGGACCTCACAACACTGTTCAAATGAAAACTTGTGTATTATAACGACCACAGAGTTTCACCATTAAATTCTCTTCTAAAATCTCTTCAAAAATCATCTTTTAAAATGTCTCTAACTGTTTCGTCGAAATAGTTCCATAAAAAAGCTTAAAACGGTTTTGCCAAAATTATCCCAAACGGAATTCCGCATGTTCCTTTTGTTTGGCATCTCTGCGCTAATGCATTTCAAATTATTTGGAAACACTTTTCGCGCGCTAAGATCAAAACATCTGCCTCGGAAAACGATTCTCTTGTTAGAACTCCAAATTAATTCCCCTTTCGTGAATCAATTCTCTTTAGAACAACAAATTAATTTCCCTTTCGTGTCAATCAATCAATCCATGAAATCATGTGTGATCTAACTGTTTCTCGGTGACAATTCTCTTTGGAAATGCAAGGACATTAATTAACTTGACGTCATCTGTCAGACATTAATTACTGTTTCCGGGAACTCGTAAACATTTGGCTCGGAAAACAATAACAAATACTATTTTGGATCATAACATCTGTCTCGAACAGGAAGGAAGTGTCATTAACTGTTTCCGGGGGAACCTCATAACATCTGGCTCGAATAACAATAACAAATACTATTTCTGGATCAAAACATCTGCCTCGAGCGTGCACTTACAACAACAACATTGACCCCATTAACCACGTGTCTCTCTCTAATGACTCTGTTCAAACAACAATAACATTGACCTTGGCATTTTGCCTCGGAGAAACAATAGCAACATTGACCTTCGCTAAGAGCGTGCCAAAAAACACACCTGGAGAAAGAGGTCATTGACCGATTACGCAATCATCACCCCTAATGACTCTATGCCCATATAAGGTGTACTCGTAGGAGTTATAGGTTCATCTCTACTATTAACTGAAGCTGGGGTGAATATAATATCAAGGAAAAATCAATATAAAAATATTGAATTAGGTTGTATGTATTGTAATCACACGATGTATTTTATTGCGTAAGAAGTTAGCTCTACGGTCTACATCGCTCTCTGGAAATACTTGATTGGAGTCCTCTCCCTCCCCTCTTTCCTCAAATTACACATTTTATTGTTTATATTTGTATCCTTTGATAAGCCACAATCATGCCTAAATATTGCATCTATATCAAGGCACCCTCTGGAGATGATAGCTAGGTGGAGGGTGGGGGCCTATTGTTAGGATATTGTGAAACAGTCAACAATTTAGCTTCAATGAAAACCGGGGGTATTTTCCTTAAAAGCTCTTAATATTCTTTAAATTTGCATCTACTATCAACCTATTCCTCCGGTATTGCAATGCTAGGGGGGGAAAGCGGCATTGTCGCGATAGTGTGAAAATCTAGTATCCCACTCAAAGAAACGAACATTTTCCTTTTATCGTTATAAAATACCTTGACAGTGATTGTCTTTGAAAATTCAATATCCCCGTCTTCGTTTCAAATTATGCAGGTTCACGAAAAAAAACCACGGCGCATGCTAGGGAACACCTGTGACGTCAAGGGGATTGTATTATTTACTGAAAGTATTTCTCTAACACAGAACATTAGGATGGCTTGTTTGTCTTTTTTTGTTATGGCAAAAATCCATGGGATGGGAATGACCTTTCGAGTCCTGGCGGGGTCAAGAACTATAGAAAAAAAAAAAAAACCTAAAAGCATAGCAGTACAGAGGGAGGTGCTACTCCGATCCCTCACCCCTGCTGCCATCTACAATTTAGTTAATGCTGACGGGGCATAATTTATTCAAGGATTATCGATCGAGTCTAATGGGGGGTGTGTGTCAAGGTCAATCGATCTGTTGTTGTTTGGTCACGTGTGAATGACATGAGGGGTGATTTACATAATCGATGGGGGAATTATTGATTCACGAGCGTGGGGAATTATGAAACAATATGATCATAGAGTCCCTAGGGAGAAAGATTACGTAATCGCTCAATGACCTCTTTTTCCACGATCGATTTATTTGTTGTTTTCTATGTGTAATAACTCCGGGACGAAGGTTGCACATGCGCATTGAATTCTAACGGGGACAATGTTATTGATCTAGGACTCGAGGGGGAAGTGAATTTCCGAGAACTTGATTGCGTAATCGATTGGGAATGTTATTGATCCGATAACGGGAAACAGTTAGATCACGTGTTTCCTTCTCAGCCAATCAGAGGGCTTGTTTACATATTAGCGGCGGTGGGAATATAAGGAAGGGATTTTTGCTAGAGTTTTTATTAGTCTGTGAATAGAATTCAAAGGAGTGAGAAGAAGAAGAACAGTTTGACTTTACTCATTTGGATATATATTTTTGTGTTGATGATGACGAGTGGAATGTTTACCCTATTAGAAGTTGATAGTGGAGTTGATGATAATAATACAAGAGCACCAAGCATTGCGGTGGAAATCACGAAAGGATCACGGCTTTGTCTGGAATGGGATGCAGTATATGCAAGATATGTGATATCCTTGAGCAAATTTAAAATGGAGGATCAATTATGTTTCGCTGCTAAAGTTGATATAGCACATGTGAATAGACTTCAATGTGCTTTAAGTGCATTGGTGAAACATATTGAAGGCAATAAACAGTATCGCTGATTGTACATGCTCTGTATTATTTGTTGTTGTTTGTAATTATTCAAAAAAATTGTTTCGAAATCGAAAATGTTTTCTTTCTTTTCCGGGTCAGGTTAGGCTAACGAATCAGGGTCAGTCTAGAGTCAGCAGTCGGAGTGAAAGGATTGAAAAATGAATAAATTTGAGAAAGAGAGAATTAGATCAAATCTAGTGTTTATGGAAAAACATTTGATTTTGGATGATGATTTTCTCGAGTTATCTCTTAAACGCAGGATATTCTCATGTCAGGGAACATTGACAATATAATGAGGAGTGATTCTCCCCCATTGGACTATTGTATGAAACTTTTAAAATGTGATTCAAATGCTTATAGTCAATTTATTGATATATTAATTGAAACAAAGCAGAATCATATTGTGGATATACTTTTGAAAATATTGCCAATGGATTCAATGTAGATGGCTCCCCCATCATTCAAAAGAGGTAACGTCACAGAGCTACTCCTCTCTCCCCCATTTCCCTCCACCTTGCATTTATCGAACGAAGAGGATCAGTTTCGTTTTAGCTGTGAGTGAGTTGACATCGGAAACCGAAAAATGTTCTATATATGTCCATTGTGCATGTACACTCTTGGCAGTTGGAATCAATGTGAGAATTGTACAATTATTGATGACTATAGTGAAAAGTGTAAATTATGTAATCCTTGTAAATTACATAGAGGTTATGCAGTACAAATTAAAGGATGTAATTCATGTCTTGAGGAGGTGTGTGACTCTCATCCTAGAGGACAAACCTGTGCTCCAATGTCACTATGATAAATGTGATCAGTGGGAGAATACTTACCCCGCTATGATTGGAAAGAATCCCAAACGTGATTTTAGTTTATTTCTACGAGATTGGTATCGTCGCGGATTTAAATTATTCTGGGAAGAGGAATCTGGTCTACGATTCAACTGTTGGGGTAACAAGACAATCTGGTTTCTACGTCATCGCTGTGATGACACCACCTACTATGACTATAAACCAAGTGATTTTTATTTGGCTGTGACGGAATGTGATTCACCATTGAAAACATTGTATGTGATATTGCTTCAAATAGACAGATTGAAACTCGTGAATTTCATAATATGAATGCAAATAGTATCATTGACTATACAAAGAGATATGACAAGAGTGAAGTTACA
The DNA here is from genome assembly GCA_027921565.1 of Artemia sinica. Taxonomy (NCBI): domain Eukaryota; kingdom Metazoa; phylum Arthropoda; class Branchiopoda; order Anostraca; family Artemiidae; genus Artemia; species Artemia sinica. The sequence continues at coordinate 43,756,078 of CM051267.1, forward strand.
TTGTACTGTAGAAAACGTGAGCCCCTGACTTTGCAGTCAATCAAGGTCAATACACAGTGAATCCAAATGATTTACCAGCATTAGTGGTTCACGACAGTTGCCTATACATCGAAGATGAAGAAATCTAAAGTGAAGATTTAAAGACATTGTTGTATATATATATGTGTTTTATTAATAAACAAATTCACAAACATTTTTTAAGCACTTTTACTCTTAGGGCACTGAAATCAATACTATATAGGTCTGAGAGGATATTTTCCACTAGAAAGTCATTCAGACGGGGATTGTCACTATAAATGTGGAGAAACTGCTTGTAAGTATAGCCGCGACATCGGAACACAAAATATAGTAGTGCATGGAAGCCACAGCTTTTAGTCGTTAGATCCTGAACCCTCTTCCGATTTTGAATAATAGTTTTCCCCACTGCTCTCAATATAGTTGCTGATGTGAGGCGTGTAGAATGTATAGGGTAGACCAAGAGGATCAAAAAATTCAATCGTCTTCATTGTTTGAAAGATGCACAGCCAATGACCCGTCAGCACAGTCGACGGACTGCTATTAACAATAATCAAGGTATTGTTGACACTTTGAATTTTTCCAAGATAGTCTGAGGGCAGACAATAGGATTTGTACTGGGACATGTAGGGGTCCATATTAAATACATTGATTATTTGACTGGTGTTCATGGCGCCAAGTCTAGTAGAACACTGCCTTCGGGGTGATTTTCCCAATAGGTTTCATATTGATTTAGTGAGATTAGGGCAATACTCTCAGTCAATGGGTCGGCAAATGTTTCACTCTAAACGCACACTCCCCGTACGTGTACTATACTCATATCCTGTGTACCCGACAAATCCAGTACAATGATACCATGTGTTGTTTTAGCAAACATATCTTCGGGTATACCATTTTCAAATAGTTGCGAATCGTGATCTAGGGTTTGCATGGTCAACTCGTACAATGTTCTATAGGATTTATCAAAAGATAGATTGTAGAGTGGAATGCCGTTTACTTTGCACACAAGAGATGAAAGTCCAAACATCTCGAATTTATGTGGACATTCAGTCCATGATCCTATTGCACTGGCGCTTTTTACAAATGCCAAAGCCAATTTCGAGGGGATTTCGCCATTGATAAAGGATGAATCGGTGAAGGTGCGTGACCCCATTGCAATATGACGTTTGATTGGTGATTGTATGAGGAACAAGTAGTTTAAATATTGTTGCCATTGGCTCTCAGTTTTTCCACGGCCAAAGCAACAGAACTCATAACCTGTTGTTTGCGTACATGAAGTATTGCCGAGGTGAGGGAGAGACTTACATCAGGATTGACAGCAAGTTCCTTTCTCAATATGAAATTGGAGGGTGCAAGCGTCAATTTTTATATCCACTTTAACATTGGGCGGTAGCCATTGGGGTATATTAAATATTTCATGATATATTTTTCCAACTAGATGTAATTCACTAGTTGTAGCATTTTTAAGTCCATCTGTACTATCAGTATTAGTAATATATTCATATCCATTGGAGGTGCCTCTCAATTCCTTGTATGACTTGGGTGTCATCAGCATGAATTGCATATAGCTTGTATAAATTTGAGAGATTGTTGCTTGTGCTCACCAGCGTGCCATTGATGTAGACACTAATTTGACGAAATAAATTATGTAATATACAATTTTCATAGGATATCCCATCGGCCCGAATTGGCATTGTATTATCAGTTTTCCGGACTTTCATTTGCAAATCTATAAATGTTGAAGACATGTCCATAAAGTAGTCTTCATTGGAATAAATTTGAAAGTGGATATTATCGGAGAGGGGTTGTTGTGGATAAAATTGTTCATAGTATCCATGCTTGACACTCACATCAACATTTTCAGCATTGAATAGATTCAATGAGGCGGTGATTGAAGGTTGAGAATCCTTATGCGGTAGGTAGGACATTTTAGGAGAAGAAATCTAGTTTTCGAACTGACAATTCTATTCTTCCTGGGACTTCTGTTTACAGCACGTGTCGGCTTTTTCCTTCTTTTCTTTGACAAGAGGGATGATGTCTTTCGTTTCCGACCTGAGTGGAGACTGATGAGAGGATGCATTGTTTCTTGACCTTTTTAAGCCTTTACCATTCTGTTTTAATCTCTCGCCAAGGGTTCGCGCACTGGACCTAAGATTTTCCGAAGCACTTTTTTTTAAAATCCTTGCCAGAGCCCCAATCGTATAGTGTAGAGGATGCAAAATCTGTCGCAGCCGGTACAAGATATTTTCTAGCCAGTGGTAGTGAAGAGCGAAACAGCTTAGCAAACCAACTGCCAAGACCGTAGCCAGACATGACGAGCGACCTTTGTAGTAGTCCATTCCATTGCCCTGTTGTCTCGGGCCAAGAGTATTAACATAGCAGTCAATATCAGGACAAGTGAATACCACTTTTTATTAGACATCTTGTTGTTGAACGATGGGTCGAAAATGGCATGTAATCACAGCCAAACCTTTTGAAATTGCTATGGGATCACCCAATTCGGTTCTTAGTGTTTAACTGACAGAGTTCCAAATAGGAAGTGTGAATACGGGAATATACTGAAGATGCTTTATATTGTAGTGATGAATATGTTCTTGATTGGCTTTTTTTGTTCGTTGAGAGAACTCGTAGGAGGGGAACATTTGAATGGTTACCAATCGTCAAAGAATTAGAGGTGAACATTTGAATTACCAACCCGAGATGTTTCCACAAATGAAGCGTAGAGAAATATACAGGTGTCCGTGGAGAAGGCAGGCGGGTAGTCAGCAAAAATGAAATTAGTGTTTCCGGCACTTTTACCATTGATTATATTGAGCTTAAAAGCCAAGAACATCCTTTAGATTATCGTTGAGAATAACCTTTTCACTGGCAATAGGTGAAGTAATGTAGATCTTGCCCTCCTCCTTTGAATAGTTGAAATGAAAAGCTCCTTTTTACGAGCGGAAATTCTTTTATTAATAGAACGACATAAATCATTCATACAGGTGAGTTCCTCGTAGGGTAATTCAATATATGGATAATCCATCCAATTGATTTTTTGAATATGTTCTTGATCACCTGTTGGTGGCGGCGGCCAATCATAGGGTCTAATTTTTATATCATATTTACGATCCTTTCTCAGGATGTCATAGGTATTTTGAGAATACAGTCGACAAGAGCCACTTCATACTTTCCATTGTCATCGAATTTGATGGTGGGGGAGAGTTTCGTCCAAAAATCACTTGTTCTATTCAAGTCATTGTAGAGAGGATCAGAAACATTGGACATGAAAGTCACATAGAAATCATTGGGCATTGTTAATATCTTCAGCAATGACCCAAGAATCAAAATCTGAGTTGTATCCTAGCCAGCGAACAAGCAACTGTCTCTTGCCATGGCGTGTACGACTCTTTAATATCTTTTTCAATTTGATAAATTTCACTAGTGTTTCTAACTTTTTGCAGTTCATATTCATAAAAACCGCTGAGAATCTCGTCGTCTTTGGTGTCTCGCAGCCGATAAGTTATGGGCTCGGTGTCCAGAATTTTGGACACTTTAAAAAGTTCAGTGCTCCATAAAATATTCCCTTTTTCAAAAATATTGTTGGTTCTATTAATTCGAACAGTATCACCAAAATTGAATTTCTTCTTCTTTTTCTTCTTCTCATTGCCATTGGAGTATTGCTTTAGAAAAGCATCAAATGTATTTTCATTGTAGTGAACATCCCGAGGGCTTGAGTTGGACAGAGATCGATGGGGTCGATGGTTGTATATCTGCATGATTTTATCTAAATCATTAATAAAAGCCGATGTATTTTTCAATGTGCAATATCTTGAAATTAATAGACGAATCGTTCTTATTAATCGTTCAGCCATGCAGCCTTTATCGGGCTGTGACTATGATAAAGTGTTGTATTATATTTCAAAAGAAACCTTTGCACATGGGGATTAACAATTCACTGCCGCGATCCGATTGAATTTTTCTATACGAATCCTGTTCAAGAATACTTTCAATGGCCCGAGCAACTTCAACACCTCTCTTTGACCGCAGTGGAATGGCATAGGCATAGCGACTAAAGATACTGATTGCCACTAGAATATATTTGTAGGGTGCATTGTGACGCCGTTGAACTGCGTCTAAAGTTAAAAAAAGATCCATTTGCATTATATGCATAGGGAAAAAGGCTTTAGTTTGTCGATATTGTTTACTGCGAAGCCTGTGATTTCGATGCAGTGTGTAACTCGCTTCATTTTCTAGATACTCTTTTGCATTTTTCAATGTGGTAGTGGTGCCGGAGACAGCTTTGGAAAGCGTTTTTGGGGAGAACTTAAACTTCCCACCTCGCCAATATTTTCATAGACACCTTTCAAAACTTCATCCATTTTCAGCGTAAACACGTAGTGTAATGTCCACTCCCCTTTTGCACACTGGCGGGCGAATCAATTCGTCTTCGCTTTTGACTAGCAGCCACAGGTGTTGTAAAATCAGTGACGCTGCTGATAGTATCTTCAAATATTGAATCTTCTTCTTTTTTAAATGGTGTTGTTGGTGGACTATATTCTCTTAGTTTCTTTAGAATTTGCCTATTGCCAATAAGACTTTTGGGAAAGTTTATTGCACACAGAAAGGTGTATAGATTATCGTCAAAGGATAAGAGTCCTTTACGATTCGTTACCATATCACAAATTAAATCAACTAGATTATAACTTTTTCCCTGATTATAATCCGTTTCCCTGTGCTCTCGACTTGAACTTGATCACCAGCAGTTTCCAACATGAGATAAGATAATACTCTTTTACTCTGTTCTCGATAGGTCAATGGCAATAGGTTTCCAATTTTCAATACAATCGAATTCAATTTCTTCTCCTTTGATTGCAGTGCTGCAGAATCTTGAGGAGATGTTTTCATGTTTAGAGGGATCAGTGGTGACGGTGGCAGGTCTCTCACGATAAGGTTTATGTTTGTCCACACGTCGCAATGCATCTTGAAGTAAAAGCAGTTTTTTGTCGTCGGCAATATTCTCATCGTTAATGAATTTGCTTAGATTGTCTTCAAAATGTTCGATGGGCGAGAGGACAAGTTCAAATGGTGTCAATTTATAGGGTTTTGCCATTCTCTCTCTCTAGAGAAAACTGTTTACAAGTCCTGCAATTATCGGTAGTAAAAGTGTGAAGAAGCTACCGCCTGCTTGAAGGAGCCGTTTTCTTTTAAATTTTTTTCCCTTGTTTTTACAAGCCAAGGCGCGTACAGTGGAACGATGTTGCTTTGTCTGTTGTCTAACACCTTCTGGCAGTTGAACATTGCCCCTCGAATATCCTTGAATAAATTATGTCCCGTCAGCATTAAACTAAATTGTAGATGGCAGCAGGGGTGAGGGATCGGAGTAGCACCTCCCTCTCTACTCATAGCATATATTTAATAAGTAATTATTTGAAAAAAAAAACTACGTTTTCTAAAGAGTTAAGAGGCTGAGTCACATGTTCGAACCCTAAACGGACAGGGATTAGGAGGTGCAGTTGGGGGCTGCCGTCCCCCAAACCCCCGCTTCCCTATAAGAAAGGGGCTGTGCCCTCCTCAACGCCTCGCTCTTTACGCTAAAGTTTTTATTGTTTAAAAAAAGAGTTATGAGAAAGTCAAACTTTGACTTTCAAAGTGACCAAAAAGATTGGAGGGCAACTATCCCCCTCCCCCTCCCTACAGGCCCCTCCCCCCAAAGTCATCCAATCAATGGCTTTGAGATAGCCATTTTGTGCAAAGTAATTCAAAGGTCTAATATCAATGGTTTTATTGATGATATGATCCTCCATAGTCCCTGGGGAAAGGGCTGTACGCAGTATTGGTATCGGACGTATCGATATCACACATATCAGTATGGGCGTATTGCTATTGGGCGTTTTGGTATCATCTGTTTTCTTAGTCAAATTTTTAGCAGCTCATATAAAAGATATTGCTCATATATACGTCCTTCTTTTCATAAATTTCACCATCAGCAAGTTCCAAATGACACTAAAAAACGCCATTTTAGGTGTTTTGTCTCAAGTGGAAAAGCTGGGGCTGCTGGGCTATCAAAAACTCTTTATAGTGACATTTAACGGCTCATTTGAAATCTCCTGCTCATATCTGCGTGATTTTTATTAATTCTATGATCCGTAAGTGCGATGTAGCACTAAAAATAGGTTAATAATTTTGTCAAAACCCTGGGGGGGGGAAGGTGGACTAAACTTTCCCAGATCAAGTGAAAATGTCAGTGAGAAATAAAAAGAAGCCTTATGGTGCCATAATTGCAGAGAACTATTAAAGAAAAACTGTCCCGTTTTTCTGAATTAGGCAGGCTTAACTTAGTTTTGACAAGGTTTTTTTTAGTTTTGTTATATGATCTTTGAACTGTTTCTAACAAAATGGGTACCTCAAAATTTTTATCGGATGTATTTGGATAAAAAAGGGCGTGGGGGGCTAGTTACCCTCTGATCAATTTTTACTCTTAAAAAGGGCACTAGAACTCTCGATTTAAAATCAAATGAGCCCCCTTTAAAGTTTACACGACGCACCCCTTCCATGTGAGGTGCCACTGGGGGGGGAAAAATAATAAAACAGTGGAGCCGTATGGCCTTTACTATAGGCAATGCTATAGCGTTGCCTCTGATACAATTGGTATTTGGGAAGTGTAAAGATGTTTTCATTTGGTTTTCTGGTGGGGAGGGAGGGCGGGATCGAGAGGTAGTTACGTGTAAAAATCATTCCATGGAGGAATTTTTCACTGGGAAAGAGAATTTTCCAAAAAAGGGAATTTAAGAATGATCAGAAATAAAAAAAACAAGTTTTTTCAACTGAAAGTAAGGAGTAACATTAAAACTTAAACCGAACAGAAATTACTACGTGTATTAGGGGTGTCGCCCCCTCGTCAATACATCGTTCCTTACGCTAAAGGTTTTTAGTATTTTCAAAAGAGCTATTTATTCCAATTAAAGGGCCTTTGTGATTCAGGAGTCATTCTTAATACATTGGGATAAACAAATTGGGGTTTTAGAACGGTTTTAATTAAAGCATTGAAAGGACAGAGATCTTCCTAAATAATTGCTGGTGCATAGGGCACCGAATCGACGATTCAGTTGCCGACGTTTGAGTTTCAGCATTCAGTCCATCGAACATAAGAAATACAGGTCACTGGCTATGCATATTTCAAACTAGGAAAAGTATTGAATTTATTTATTTTCTTGGATTGGCATATACATTCTACACCCCTCAAATCAGCACCTACATTGAAAGCAAGGGGAAAACTATTATTCAAAACATGAAGAGAGAGCAGGATTTAACGACTAAAAGTTGTGGCTTCCATGCACTATTCTTTTGTTTTCCGATGTCGTGGATATACCTAGAAGGAATTTATCAAAATTTACTTGGACAATCCTCGTCTGAATGATTTCATTGTGGAAAATGCCCCCTCCCAATTGTATAATATCGATTTCAGTGCTCTAAGAATAAAATTTTCTAATAATGTTTGTAAATTTATTTATTGATAAAACATAAATATACAAAAATTCTTTTTCGTTTTCTTTAGATTTCTTCTTCTACATGTAGGCATTCATCGTCGTCGGCAACGACTAGCGGTGGTAGAACATATGAATTCACCTTATATTGGTCACGTAGGGAAAAGTCAGGATCGCATTTAGTATAATACATTGTAGTTTCACTCTTATTATATCTCTTTTGTGAAGTCAATTACACTTTTTCCATTCATATTGTAAAATTCACGGGTTTCAATTTGTTTGTTTGATGTAATGTCACAAACAAAATCCTCAAATGAAGAATCACCCTCTGTAACTGCCAAATAAAAAATCTGTAGTTTTATAATCATAACTACCATTGTCTTCACAACGATGACGTAGAAAAAACGGTACTCTCTTGTTGTATCGACAATTGAAACGTGGACCAAATTCTTCTTCCCAGAACAATTTAAATCCACGACGATACTAGTCTCTTATGAGTAAATAACTAAATGTTCGCTGAGATTTATTTTTAATCATATCAGAATAAGTATTTTCCCACTGATCACATTTATCATAGTGGCAGTTTGAGCATAGGAAATCTCTAACATGAGAATTGCAAACTTCTTTAAGACATACATTACAATCCTTAATAGCAATTGCATATCCTCGATGGAATTTACATGGATTGGACAATCTACGCTTTTCATTATATTCGTCTGCGACAATGCAATTCCCACAGGAAGATCAAACTACTCAATGTATACAAACATAATAGACAGGTGTAGCACATTTTTTTTGCTGTTGACTGTCGCACTGCCAAATAGACTGTAACTTGCGGTCAAAAAGGAATATTATTTTAATTCTAGAGAGTAAGAGGGGTGTCTCACTTCAAAATCAATAAAAACATGCTTGGAGTCGATTTACTTGTTGTTTTTGTGAAGTCATTCATATAGACTTTTAAATCAACATAGAATGTTTATGTAGTGTTCAATAGAAAATCTCCAATATAATTTTGATTTGCTTCGATTAGTATGTCAATAAATTGAGTGAATGCATTTGACTCACAACGTAAAATGGTCATGCAATAATTCAAAGATGGAGATTCGTTTTTCACGATATTGTCAAGCATTCCCTGAGAGAATATTTTCTTTTGCACTGATAACTTTTGAAACTGGTCATTTAGATTCAAACATATTTCCAAAGTCATAAGATTCCGCATAATTTTTTTTCTCAAATCCATCCATTTATTTGTTCTTGACACTCGCACTATCAATATAAAACTAACTCATGAAAAAAAAATGTTTTTTCTTCTGTTTTGAGCACATTCTCGTCACCTATTGGTTCTCTAGGGATAGGAGGAGTAAACGATCAACTAAAAATATCTAAACAGAAAAAATCAATATCAAGCATTTTTGTTGTCAAAAAATGTACTAATAAAATAACATTTACATTTTCACTCTTTTTTCACGAGATGTCCCAATCCATTGTCCTGAATGTGTTTCATGATTGCATTCAATCCAAGCTGTTGTCTAGATCTATCCATAATGTTCACTTTAGCGGCAAAATATAATTGTTCTTTCAACTTAAATTTACTCAAAGATATAACATATCTACTAAATATATCATCCCACTCAAATATTAGCTGACAATCCTTTGCAATTCCCACAGCTACATCGGGGAATCTAGTCTTCATATCAAAATTTTCAACTCCGTCAACTTGCAAGAGTGTAAAATCACTCATTTTTAATAATAAAGTTTTTAGAACTTTAATCAATGTGATTTAGTCAAATGTCTATTTGAACTGCGAAATATCAAAAGTGTTTAGAACTTTAATCATGTGATTAGTCAAATGTCTATTTGGAACTGCGATATCAACTCTCTATCAAGTAATTTATATCCATACTCAAGGCCAAAGAAATCATTTATGTAAGATTTCAGGACTCAAGAACGCCTTAGGACTATATCATTACGTAACTAACGCTCTAACCAGAGTAATCAGTTATATCAAGAGTTCAAAAGAGTGCCTAAGGGAATAGTCTTGATAAAGATTTCAACCTCAATAGAGGATGGCCATGATAAAGTTTTTTCAACCTCAAGAGTTCCCTAGGGGATAGCCTTGACATTTGCCCTGAAAAGGTGCCAATAATCAGCTACCAGTTAATTCATTGTAAGCATTCTACTTATGATGTGGTATGACTAGACTATTGATTTGATCAAGTCCCTAAGGCTTTGATGGCAATTAGATCAAATTTGATCGTAATTATCACTATGTGATATTTGCCAGATAAGTGGAAAACTTTTAAAGTAATTAATGTTAAGCAGGAAACCAATGTTGTTGCAATAAAGATGGAAAATAGCGTTGGTAGTTGATTTGGTGCAAAAACTGGAGTTAATCAAGGTTGTTGATTGGTTATTAGACAAAAAAGAATGGAGTGCAGTAAAAGCAAGATTTTCCATCACGGGGTAGAAAGCAGTCATAAAAAGATGGAAAATAGCGTTAGTAGCTGATTTGGTGCAAAAACCGGAGTTAATCAAGGTTGTTGATTGGGTTTTTGACAAACAAGTATGGAGTGCAGTAAAAGCAAGATTTTCCATCACAGGGTAGAAAGCAGTCATAAAAAAAAAGTTAAATGGAGTACGAACTTCATAGGAGACAGTCAGGTCTCACACTCTGAACAGATTGGATGGGGTGAAATGTTTGTAGTTTTTTTAGACTCAACCAAGCTGGTGCTGAGATGAGCTGTTCGCAGTAGTAACATGGAGTCATCATATTTCTGTATTTAAGCGGTACTCGCACTAACCATAAAACGGCCAACAATCTTTTGGATACTTTGAAGATTGTTAGATTAGGAGCAAAGTAAAATGCTCCTAGTTTTGTTAATCATTTTACCTCCAATGATAATTTTTTCTCCCTTATGTAGCCACCACCTCTATATTCTCATACTTTCCTTTTTTCTATGACTAACAGGTTTTAATGTTACGATGAATAATTTAAGCCGAAGGTGTATTTCTTCTAGTTATAAAGTAGCCAACCTGTTGTAAGTTTAGTTTTCCACCCCCTTTAACAAGCAAAATCTCCGAAGTTTAGTGTCGCTAAATTGTTGCTGCTATCAAATCATGGTTATGTATTTTAAGCTACTATTAATAAAATGTACTCGTTTCTTAGTTTCTTGTGTTTGCATTTTGAAACAACTGTTTGTATTATGTGATTTTGGAACAACTATTTATTTTATAGTAATAGTTTTTGAGCACATTTCATGGATTATATTGTATTGTCAACAAATATGTATTCATCCAAACTTGTATTTTTGAATGAATATTCAAATATATTTTTTTTTCCAAGATGTTCTCACGTAAATAAGCTTGACGTACACGACAGTGTTTTCTAAATGAATAAAACAGCATATATTAACCTTATGCAATTGGGGAGGACTTCCCGCTTGATATATCTAGTAAAAACATGTTAAACAAGTAAAGACAAAGTGAAAACATTTTAAATGTATTTTGTTTTCAATAAAGTGCAAAGTATGTTGGTCTTCAGAAGGCATGAGGGTTGTCAGCCCTATTCATGTTAATTTTTGCTCGTTTTGAGTTTGACACGGGTTATTTATTGCATTATTTAAATAAACAAAATACGTTTAAAATGTTTCAATTTTTTTAACTTTAATAAATTAAAACTACTAAAACTTTAAGGAATATATCAATATACATGCTAAACTGACAATCCACAGCATTTTTTTTTTTTCAGTAAAGTGCAAATTATGTTTTGGTCTTCAGAAGGTCTGGGGGTTGTCAAAGACATAATTTCCAGACCTTTCAACTACACTGAACAAAATGGCTATCTCAAAATTATGATTAAATATGATTTGGGATTTTGAGGGCATGGGGGGAGGGGGGGCTTGTTGGCCTCTAATCACTTTTGACTAATAAAAAGGGAACTAACCCTTTCAATTTTCAATCGAATGAGCCTTTTTCGAAGTTTCTACGACAACCAATGGCCATCTCAAAATTTCTATCACATGCATTACGGGAAAATACGAGGTATGTTTTTTTTTTCGGGGGGGGGGGGTATCCATCCTCCGATCACTCTGAATTTTAAAAGGGCATTAGAACTTCTGATTACCAGTCCAACGAGCCCTTTCCGAAGTTTATACGATCACCCTTTCTATATATACCTTATATGCCCCAAGGCATAACTTATTTTGCCCGGAGGGCTGTGGTGGGGGGGGGGGTCATCCAAGACATGATTTCCGGTCCTTTCAATTACGTTGAAAAAAAATGACTATATCTAAATTTTGATTGGATTTGTTTGGGGAAATGATGGGCGAGGGAGGGAGGTTAGTTACCCTCCAATCACTTTCTACTATTAAAAAGGGCACTGGCCCTTTCAATTTCAAATCAAATGAGCTGTTTTCATAGTTTCTATTACAGCAAATGGCCATCTCAATATTTCTATTAGATGCATTTCGGAAAAACACGAGGTGGGGGGGGGGGTATCCCCCTTCCGATCACTCAGAGTCTTACAAAGGGAATAGAAACTTCTAATTACAAATCCAATGAGCCTCCTTCGAAGTTTACGCGATCACCCTTTCTATATATACCTTATGTGCCCCCAGGACATAACTTAAAACCCTTGCCCTGAGGGCTCTGGGGAGGTTGTCATCCTCAAAGACATAATTTCCAGACCTTTCAATTACGTTAGTAAGTAAAGGCTGCCTCTTTACTTATGCAGCGCTATTGCGCTGCCTATGATACAGATGGAAGTATTTTGTGTGCTATAGGTTTTTCTTGCTAATTTATCTTTTGGGAACTTTTTTACGCCTTCGACGACAAGATATAGTATAGTTATACGGGACTTAGCATAATTGGGAAGGAAAAGCATTCAAACATAATCCTTCCCAATTTAGCATAGTCCAGATAATCTAGAACTACTTAGAAATTCATATCTAAACATAAAACGAACAGCAATTTTTTTTTTTTTTTTTGACCAAACTAAAGGAACATTTCGGCATAGCAACAGTCTATGAACCGTTTGACTTTTCATAGTTATTAATTAAAAAAAACTTTCCGAAAAATAAGTTTTTCCGAAAAATAAGTCTAAAACCTACTTCGGCATGGCGCTTTACTGAAAACTATATTGCGTCTTGAACAGTCTTGGAAAGTATAAACAACATCAATTGAATACTTGATGTATAGTGATATTAATTGTTGAAAGATCCGTCAGTTAAGAATTTATTTCACTGTAATTGTATTTTTATTTTCAATACTGTAAGAACTGGAAAAGAAAATTTGTAATATAATCCGTTTTCAGTTAAGCGCCAATGACACAGTAGGCTTTTGGTTTTTATTTACAGTTAGGAAAGGAGACAGTGTCCAAGCACTTGTTTGTATGGAAACTCTATTCGTCGTTAACAACTTTAAAAGAGCTAATAAATTAAACAATATTTGATGTATAATGATATTAATTGCTGAAAGCTTATCAGTTCAAAATATTACTATAATTTTAATGTTTATTTTCAATATGAAGTACAAAGAAAATATTTTGTCATAAACTTGGTTTTCAGTAAAGCGCCAATGCCGCAGTAGGTTTTAGACTTTTACAGTGAGAGAAGGAGGTCATACCCAAACTCTTGTTGTGGTGATTTTTGTTCGTTTCAAGCTTGATTTGCATATTCAGTTTAGATTTCACTCGATTTAAGATTTATTTATTAATTTACATTAATATCTATTGTATGTTTGTTTGCATTGATTGTTTATTTAATTTCTGTTCGTTTTAAGTTTCATTTATACTTCAATAGGAAAATCTTTTTTTTTCGTTTAAAGCTTGATATTCATATTCAATCTAAGCATTACTCGCTTTAAGATCTATTTATTTATTTTTATTATTACTTCTTGTATGTTTTTGCTATGATTGTTTATTTAATTTTTGTTCGTTTTGGGTTTCATTTATTCTTAATACATCGTACATTCTGGTCTTTTTTGAGTTAGAATTTTAAAAAGTATTTGTATCTGCTGAGCTTAAGTTTAAAATCGCCTTGACTTTTCTTTGAAAAAACTTATTTTTGAGAAAGTTTCTTTTAATTAAGTTTTGTTCGTTTTTGATTACAAAAAATTTCAAGTTTTTAAAAATTCCTTTGTGTTCAAAATCAAACTTAAAAAAAAAAAATCAAATATTCATCAAAGTAACAAAACTGATATCAAAGTAACAATATCAAAGTGAAAAAATGGGTTTGTGTCAACCTTGGAGTTTTTATTATCTGATGTTTGAACTATTTTTAACAAAACTACTATCTAAAAATTTTTATCGGATGGTTTTGGGAAAAAAGGGCATGGGGGGACTAGATTTAAGCTTTGGTCTCTTTTGACTCTTTAAAAGTGAACTAGATTTTTCTATTTTCAATCAAATGAGCCCTCTCTGAATTTTCATAAGAGTATCACTTCTATAATCACCATATATATCCGCAGAGTATAACTTACAACGCCTATCCCTGGGCCCTGGGGGGTTGTGTCGACCTTGGAGTTTTAATATCTGATGGTTGAATTATTTTTAACAAATGTGGTCACCTGAAACTTTTATCGGATGGGTTTATCCATCCGATACACCCAAAGGCGTGGAGGGCGGGAGGGAATAGTTGTCCTCTGATCTTTTTTCACTCTGAGAAAATGAACTACAACTTTTAATTTCCATTCAAATGAACCCTCTCTGAAGTTCATACGATTATACCTTCCATAAGAACCATATATGCCCCCAGAGCAATACTTACAACGCCTGCATCGGCCCTGAGGTGGGGTGGGGGGGGGTGTCGACACAGGAGTTTTTCATATCCTACCATTGACCTATTTTGAACGAAATGACCACACGTAAAGGAGTTTTTGCTATATGATCTTTGAACTATTTTTAACAAAATGGCTACCTCAAACTATTATCAGATGTATTTGGGAAAAAG
>CM051267.1:43775505-43857046 GCA_027921565.1 Artemia sinica
GAGAATCAGTTTTCATTAGAATATCAAGTGTTTTCCCTGTGAGAATATCTTCCGTTGAAGGGATAACTCGAGAAAATCATCATCCAGAATCAAATGTTTTTCCCTAATCACTAGATTTGATCTAATTCTCTCTTTCTCAAATTTCTTCATTTTTTAATCCTATCACTCTCACTGCTGACTCTAGACTGACCATGATTCGTTAGCCTAACATTCTAACAAAAAGAAAGGGACATTTTCGATTTCGAAACAATTTTATTGTATAATTACAACAATAATATTACACATGTACAATTAGCGATACAGCTTATTGTCCTCGATATGCTTCACTATTGCATTTAAAGCACTTTGAAGTCTATTCACATCCACTATATCAACTTTTGCAGCGAAGCATAATTGATCCTCCATTTTTAATTTGCTCAAAGATATCACATATCTTGCATATACTTCATCCCATTCCAGACAAAGCCGTGATCCTCTCGTGATTTCCGCCGCAATGTTTGATGCTCTTGTATCATTGCTACCAACTCCACTATCAACTTCTAATAGTGTAAACATTCCACTCATTATTACTAATATATCCTAATGAGTAGAGTCAAACTGTTCTCACTCCTTGAATTCTATTCTCACACTTATAACAACTATAGCAAAATCCTTCCTTATATCAGTTGCGTCACTGTCACGTTAGCGGATCAATACATTT
The DNA here is from genome assembly GCA_027921565.1 of Artemia sinica. Taxonomy (NCBI): domain Eukaryota; kingdom Metazoa; phylum Arthropoda; class Branchiopoda; order Anostraca; family Artemiidae; genus Artemia; species Artemia sinica. Next base: position 43,776,206 of record CM051267.1, read on the forward strand.
AGAAACATCCCCTGATTGGCCTAAAAGAGACACGTTATCCTGTCCCGTTATCGCATCAATACATTGCCCCGTTAGTATTCAATGCGCATGTGCAAACTTCGTCCCGGAGTCAATACACTTAGAAACATTCCCTGATTGACCTTGAAAAAGGTGTCATTGACCGTTAGTGGATCAATAATCCATGAATAAATTTATGTCCTGTCTGTATGTAATTACCCCTTTCTACTGCTATCTCAAAATTTGTAGCGGACGGATTTGGGGAAAAAAGAGCGTGGTGGGGCGGGGGGCTAGTTTAACTCTCTTGACTCTTAAAAAGTGAACTAGAACTTTAAATTTCCAATCAAATGAGCCCTCTATGAAGTTTATGCGAGCATACCTTTCATAAGAACCATACATGCCCCTAGGGCATAACTTAGAACGCCTTCCCCTGTGCCCTGGGGGGTTGTATTGACACCGAAGTTTGTCTTATCCGACCTTTGAACTATTTTTTTAACAAGATATTTATCTCAAAATTTTCTTCAGATGGGTTTTGAAAGAGAAGGCGTGGGGGGGGGCTAGCTTAACTCGGATCTCTTTTGACTATTAAAAAGTGAGCTCGAACTTTCAATACCCAATCAAATGAGCCATCTCTGAATTTTATACGAGAATCCCTGTCATACGAACTAAATATGCCCCAGGGCATACCTTACAACGCCTGCCCCGGGCCCTAGGGGGTTGTAGGGACACCTGAGATTTCACCCAGGGCATACCTTGTTCCCTATCTGACTTTTGAGACACCTGAATTTTATAACTTTTAATTTTTGGCTATGGCTATCTCAAAAATTTTTTTTGGATACATTTGGGGAAAAAGGGGCGTGGGGGCGGCTAGTTGCCCTCCAATCCCTTTTGACTCTAAAAAACTTAACTAGAACTTTCAATTTCCAATCAAATGAGCCATCTCTGATTTTTTGTTGGAGCGTCCCTTCAATAAGAACCAAATATTCCCCCAGGGCGTAATTTACAACACCTGTCCTCCGGCCCTGGGGGACTGTGTTGACCCCTGAATTTTCGTTACATGGTCTTTGAACTATTTAAAAAAAAAAACTTTCTCAAAGTTCTTATCGGATGGGTTTTTCAGGAAAAAGTGGGCGTGGAGCGGGGGGGGGGGCTAGGTGCCCTCCAATCTCTTTTGACTCATAAAAAGTGAACTAGAACTTTCAATTTCAAATCAAATGATCCCTGTTTGAAGTTAATGCGAGCATCCCTTCCGTAAGACCCATATATGGCCCCAGGGCATGAATTACAACGCCTGCCCCCGGGCCCTGGTGGGTTGTGTCGATACCAGAATTTTTGTTACATGATCTTTGAACTATTTTAGCAAAATAACTACCTTATGATTTTTATTGGATGCATTGGGGGGGGGGGTCTGTTTACCCTCCAATATCTTTTGACGCTTAAAAGTGAACTATAACTTTCAATTTCCCATCAAATGAGCCCTCTCTGAAGTATATACGAAAATTCCTTCCATAAAATCCATATATGCCCCCAGGACATAAATTATAATCGTCGCCCCTGAAGACTGTGGGGGGAATGTCCTGCTCAAACATTTAATTTCCAGAAATTTCAACTACTTTGAACAAAATGGCTATAACAAAATTTTGATTGGATGTGTTTGGGGAAATGGTTGGCGTGGAAGGGGTGTCAGTTGTCTTAGAATCACTTTCGACTATTAAAAAGGGAACAAGCTATTTAAATTTCCAATCGAACGAGCCCTTTCTGAAGTTTCTACGACAACGTTTTCTATACAAAACCTTATATGCCCCCAGGGAATAACTTACAACCCTTGCCCTGAGGGCTGTGGGGAGTTGCCATCCTCAAAGACCTAATTGCAGAACTTAAAACTACGTTTAATAAAATGACTGTCTCAAAATTTTGATTGGATGTGTTTGGGGAAAAGATGGGCGTTAGAGGGGGGTTAGTTGCCCTAAAATCCATTTTCGACTATTAAAAAGAGCACTAGCCCTTTGACTTTCCAATCGAATGAGGCTTTTTTAAAGTTTCTACGACAACGCCTTCTTCAAAAACTTTATATGCCCCAGGTATAATTTAAAACCCTTGCCTTGAGGGTTGTGGGGAAGTGTCCTCCTCGCTGAACAAAATGGCTAGCTCAAAACTTTGATTGGATGTGTTTGGGGGAATGATGGGTGGGGGGGGGGGGGGGCTAATTGCCCTCCAATCACTTTCGACTATTAAAGGGTACTAGCCCTTTGAATTTCCAATCGAATGAGCCTTTTTTAAGTTTCTACGACAACACCTTCTATAAAACCCTTATATTCCCCCAGGGCATGACTTAAAACCCTTTCCCTGAGGGTTGTGGGGGAGTGTCCCTCTCAAAAACATATTTGTTATCTGGAAATCAACTACGCTGAACAAAATGGCTATCTCAAATTTTGATTGTATGTGTTTGTTTGGGGGGAATGATGGGCGTCAGGGGGGGGGAGGGGGGCTAGTTGCCCTCCACTCACTTTCGACTATTAAAAAGGGCACTAGAACTCTCGATTTCCAATCGAATGAGCCCCTTTGAAGTTTCTACGACGACCCCTTCCACATGAAGTATCTCTGGGAAAAAAATAATTAAATAATAATAATAATAATAAAACATTGGAGCCGTATGGCCTTTACTAAAGGCAACGCTATAAGTAGAGATGCCCCTATTGATCGTGATGGGAGTCCATATATGGGCATAGCCTCCCTAGGGAGAATGATTGCGTAATCGGTCAATGACCTCTTTCTCCCAGGTGTGTTTTTGGCACGCTCGAGGCGAATGTTATGATCTAGGAAAGAGTATTTGTTGTTTTTGGCCAAGTGCCTGGGAAGAATGTTATGATCTAGGAAAGAGTATTTGTTAGTGTTGTTTTTGGCCAAGTGCCCGCTAGGGGAGAATGTTATGATCTAGGAAAGAGTATTTGTTGTTGTTGTTGTAAGTGCACGCTCTCAGCGAATGTCAAGGTCGATGTTGTTGTTGTTTTGGCCATGTGCATAGAGTCATTAGGGAGAACACGTGGTTAATTAAAACGATTGGGAATTTGGAACACCTGTGCTGTCAGTCATTAATCAAATTGTTTCCAGACAAAGTTTAATAATGTCTGACAGGTACTGTCAATCATTCATCAAATTGTTTCCAGGCGAAGTTTAATAATGTCTGACAGGTGATGTCAAGATTGATTGTTATATCACGAAATGGGAATTAATTTGTTGTTTCTAAGGGAATTATTGATTCAAGAAAGGGGAATTAATTTGTTGTTTCTAAGGAGAAGGTGGGGAAGAGATATATTGATTGCGTAATCGAAGGGAGACAATTCCCGAGAAATTGATTGCATAATCGGTAGAACCTCATCAGAAGCTCGTTACGGGAATCCATTTATGGGCATAGAATGACGTAATCAACTAGGACAAATGGATTTCTGAGAAATTGATTACATAATCGGTAGAACCCTATCAGAAGGTCATGACGGGGGTAGATATATGGGCATAGAATGACGTAATCGACTAAGACAATTGGATTTCTGAGAAATTGATTACATAACCGGTAGAACCCTATCAGGAGGTCCTGACGGGACCTCCTGACGGGAGGTCCACAACTATACTTTACAGCTTTTTCGATACCTCAACACCAAGAAATACTTTTCAAAGGCATTTCAGAACAAGTTCTTTTCTTAATTTGCTTCATAAACCAATTTTACAAATTCTAAATTTTTCCATAGTAGATAAAAAAAGCTATATCATATCTGTGAATATTTTCTCGAAAGATAAGCAGTTCTATTTCAATTTTAAATTTTCTCAATGAAGTGAAGAAAAGTTCAGTTCTCTTCTGAATTTTCTCAATGAAAAGAAATTAGTTTTTATTCAATTCTATTTTTCCAAATAATATAAAAAAATTTTCCACTTTAGTTCAGATTTTTCTCAAAGGGATGAAAAAAATTTAAAAAACTGTTCCAAATTTTTCTCAACGAAGTGAAGAAAAATTCAAGTTCTCCTCTGAACTTTACCAAAGAACACACTTCAATTCTAATTTCTCCAGAGAAAACACAAAAATCTTCCACTTCAGTTCCTTATTTCACAAAGACATAAAGAAATTTAAAGTTCAGTTCTAATTTTTCGGTGGAAGATAGAAAAAGTAATATCATACTTGTGAATATTTTCACGGATGATAAAAAGTTCTAGTTCAATTTAAAATTTTCTCAACGAAGTCAAGGAAAGTTCAAGTTCTCTTCTGAATTTTCTCAATGAAAAAGAAATTAGTCATTGATCATTTCTATTTTTCCAAATAATATAAAAATTTTTCCACTTTAATTCAGATCTGTCTCGAAGAGATGAAAAATTTAAAATACTGTTCCAAATTTTTCACAGAAGATAAAAAAGTTCAAGTTCTTTCGGAATTTTACCAAAGAACACAATTGAATTCTAATTTCTCCAGAAAAAAAAACAAAAATCTTCCACTTCAGTTCTTTATTTCACAAAGACATAAAGAAATTTAAAGTTCAATTCTACATTTTTCGGTGGAAGATAGAAAAAGTAATACCATACTTGTGAATATTTTCACGAAAGATAAAAAGTTCTAGTTCAATTTAAAAGTTTCTCAACGAAGTGAAGAAAAGTTCAAGTTCTCTTCTGAACTTTACCAAAGAACACACTTCAATTCTAATTTCTCCAGAGAAAACAAAAATCTTCCACTTCAGTTCTTTATTTCACAAAGACATAAAGAAATTTAAAGTTCAATTCTAAATTTTCGGTGGAAGATAGAAAAAGTAATACCATACTTTTGAATATTTTCACGGAAGATAAAAAGTTCTAGTTCAATTTAAAAGTTTCTCAACGAAGTGAAGAAAAGTTCAAGTTCTCTTCTGAACTTTACCAAAGAACACACTTCAATTCTAGTTTCTCCAGAGAAAACAAAAATCTCCCACTTCAGTTCTTTATTTCACAAAGACATAAAGAAATTTAAAGTTCAATTCTAATTTTTTTCGATGGAAGATAGAAAAAGTAATACCATACTTGTGAATATTTTCACGGAAGATAAAAAGTTCTAGTTCAATTTTAAATTTTCTCAACGAAGTGAAGAATAGTTCAAGTTCTCTTCTGAACTTTACCAAAGAACCCACTTCAATTCTAATTTCTCCAGAGAAAACAAAAATCTTCCACTTCAGTTCTTTATTTCACAAAGACATAAAGAAATTTAAAGTTTCAATTCTAATTTTTCGATGGAAGATAGAAAAAGTAATACCATACTTGTGAATATTTTCACGGAAGATAAAAAGTTCTAGTTCAATTTAAATTTTCTCAACGAAGTCAAGGAAAGTTCAAGTTCTCTTCTGAATTTTCTCAATGAAAAAGAAATTAGTCATTGATCATTTCTATTTTTCAAAATAATATAAAAAAATTTTCCACTTTAGTTCAGATCTGTCTCGAAGAGATGAAAAATCTAAAATACTGTTCCAAATTTTCTCAACGAAGCGAAGAAAGTTAGAGTTCTCTTCTGAACTTTACCAAAGAACACACTTCAATTCTAATTTCTCCAGAGAAAACAAAAATCTTCCACTTCAGTTCTTTATTTCACAAAGACATAAAGAAATTTAAAGTTCAATTCTAATTTTTCGGTGGAAGATAGAAAAAGTAATACCATACTTGTGAATGTTTTTCATGGAAGATAAAAAGTTCTAGTTCAATTTTAAATTTTCTCAACGAAGTGAAGAAAAGTTCAAGTTCTCTTCTGAACTTTACCAAAGAACACACTTCAATTCTAATTTCTCCAGAGAAAACAAAAATCTTCCACTTCAGTTCTTTATTTCACAAAGACATAAAGAAATTTAAAGTTCAATTCTAATTTTTCGGTGGAAGATAGAAAAAGTAATACCATACTTGTGAATATTTTCACGGAAGATAAAAAGTTCTAGTTCAATTTAAAATTTTCTCAACGAAGTCAAGGAAAGTTCAAGTTCTCTTCTGAATTTCTCAATGAAAAAGAAATTAGTCATTGATCATTTCTATTTTTCCAAATAATATAAAAATTTTCCACTTTAGTTCAGATCTGGCTCGAAGAGATGAAAAATTTAAAATACTGTTCCAAATTTTTCACAGAAGATAAAAAAGTTCAAGTTCTCTTCGGAATTTTACAAAGAACACAATTCAATTCTAATTTCTCCAGAAAAAAAAAAAAATCTTCCGCTTCAGTTCTTTATTTCACAAAGACATAAAGAAATTTAAAGTTCAATTCTAAATTTTTCGGTGGAAGATAGAAAAAGTAATACCATACTTGTGAATATTTTCACGGATGATAAAAAAGTTCTAGTTCAATTTAAAATTTTCTCAACGAAGTCAAGGAAAGTTCAAGTTCTCTTCTGAATTTTCTCAATGAAAAAGAAAATTAGTCATTGATCATTTCTATTTTTCCAAATAATTTAAAAATTTTCCACTTTAGTTCAGATCTGTCTCGAAGAGATGAAAAAATCTAAAATACTGTTCCAAATTTTCTCAACGAAGCGAAGAAAAGTTCAAGTTCTCTTCTGAACTTTACCAAAGAACACCACTTCAATTCTAATTTCTCCAGAGAAAACAAAAATCTTCCACTTCAGTTCTTTATTTCACAAAGACATAAAGAAATTTAAAGTTCAATTCTAATTTTTCGGTGGAAGATAGAAAAAGTAATACCATACTTGTGAATGTTTTCATGGAAAAATAAAAAGTTCTAGTTCAATTTTAAATTTTCTCAACGAAGTGAAGAAAAGTTCAAGTTCTCTTCTGAACTTTACCAAAGAACACACTTCAATTCTAATTTCTCCAGAGAAAACAAAAATCTTCCACTTCAGTTCTTTATTTCACAAAGACATAAAGAAATTTAAAGTTCAATTCTAATTTTTCGGTGGAAGATAGAAAAAGTAATACCATACTTGTGAATATTTTCACGGAAGATAAAAAGTTCTAGTTCAATTTAAAATTTTCTCAACGAAGTCAAGGAAAGTTCAATTTCTCTTCTGAATTTTCTCAATGAAAAAGAAATTAGTCATTGATCATTTCTATTTTTTCCAAATATATAAAAATTTTCCACTTTAGTTCAGATCTGGCTCGAAGAGATGAAAAATTTAAAATACTGTTCCAAATTTTTCACAGAAGATAAAAAAGTTCAAGTTCTCTTCGGAATTTTACCAAAGAACACAATTCAATTCTAATTTCTCCAGAAAAAATAAAAATCTTCCGCTTTCAGTTCTTTATTTCACAAAGACATAAAGAAATTTAAAGTTCAATTCTAAATTTTTCGGTGGAAGATAGAAAAAGTAATACCATACTTGTGAATATTTTCCAGGAAGATAAAAAAGTTCTAGTTCAATTTAAAATTTTCTCAACGAAGTGAAGAAAAGTTCAAGTTCTCTTCTGAACTTTACCAAAGAACACACTTCAATTCTAATTTCTCCAGAGAAAACAAAAATCTTCCACTTCAGTTCTTTATTTCACAAAGACATAAAGAAATTTAAAGTTCGATTCTAAATTTTTCGGTGGGAGATAGAAAAATTAATACCATACTTGTGATCATTTTCACGGAAGATAAAAAGTTCTAGTTCAATGTAAAATTTTCTCAATGAAGTGAAGAAAAGTTCAATGTTCTCTTACTGAATTTTACCAAAGAACACACTTCAATTCTAATTTCTCCAGAGAAACAAAAATCTTCCACTTCAGTTCTTTATTTCACAAAGACATAAAGAAATTTAAAGTTCAATTCTAAATTTTTCGGTGGGAGATAGAAAAATTAATACCATACTTGTGATTATTTTCACGGAAGATAAAAAGTTCTAGTTCAATTTAAAATTTTCTCAATGAAGTGAAGAAAAGTTCATGTTCTCTACTGAATTTTACCAAAGAACACAATTCAATTCTAATTTCTACAGAGAAAATAAAAATCTTCCACTTAAGTTCTTTATTTCACAAAGACATAAAGAAATTTAAAGTTCAATTCTAAATTTTTCGGTGGAAGATAGAAAAAGTAATACCATACTTGTGAATATTTTCACGGAAGATAAAAAGTTCTAGTTCAATTTAAAATTTTCTCAACGAAGTGAAGAAAAGTTCAAGTTCTCTTCTGAATTTTACTAAAGAACACAATTCATTTCTAATTTCACCAGAGAAAATAAAAATCTTCCACTTCAGTTCTTTATTTCACAAAAGACATAAAGAAATTTAAAGTTCAATTCTAAATTTTTCGGTGGAAGATAGAAAAAGTAATACCATACTTGTGAATATTTTCCTGGAAGATAAAAAGTTCTGGTTCAATTAAAATTTTCCCAACGAAGTGAAGAAAATTCAATTTCTCTTCTGAACTTTACCAAAGAAACACACTTCAATTCTAATTTCTCCAGAGAAAATAAAAATCTTCCATTTCAGTTTTAAGTTCCCCAAAGAAATAAAGAAATTTAAAGTTCTATTCTAAATTTTTAGATGGAAGATAGAAAAAGTAATACTATGACTGTGATTGTTTTCCATGAAGATCAAAAGTTTCACTTTATTTATAATTTTTCTTAAATTCAGTTCTGATTTTTCTCAAAGAGATGAAAAATTTAAAGTTCTGTTCCAAATTTTTCATAGAAGATAGAAAAAAGTTATTAATTGATTGTGAATATTCAACATGAAGATAAGGAACCCCACTTTAATTCTGAGTTTTCTCGAATAAGTGCAAATTGTTCAAGTTCTCTTCTGAATTTTACTAAAGAACACAATTCATTTCTAATTTCACCAGAGAAAATAAAAATCTTCCACTTCAGTTCTTTATTTCACAAAAGACATGAAGAAATTTAAAGTTCAATTCTAAATTTTTCGGTGGAAGATAGAAAAAGTAATACCATACTTGTGAATATTTTCCCGGAAGATAAAAAGTTCTAGTTCAATTTAAAATTTTCTCAACGAAGTGAAGAAAAGTTCAATTTCTCTTCTGAACTTTACCAAAGAACACACTTACATTCTAATTTCTCCAGAGAAAATAAAAATCTTCCACTTCAGTTTTAAGTTCCCCAAAGAAATAAAGAAATTTAAAGTTCTATTCTAAATTTTTAGATGGAAGATAGAAAAAGTAATACTATGACTGTGATTGTTTTTCCATGAAGATCAAAAGTTTGACTTTATTTATAATTTTTCTTAAATTCAGTTCTGATTTTTCTCAAAGAGATGAAAAATTTAAAGTTCTGTTCCAAATTTTTCATAGAAGATAGAAAAAGTTATAAATTGATTGTGAATATTCAACATGAAGATAAGGAACTCCACTTTAATTCTGAGTTTTCTCGAAGAAGTGCAAATTGTTTCAAGTTCTCTTCTGAATTTTCTTAAAGAAGAGAAAAAGTTCACTCAATTCTGAATTTTACCAATGAAAATGGAAAAAAAACCTTCCACTTCAGTTCTTAATTTCTCAAAGACATAAAAAATTTAAAGTTCAGTTCTCTAAATTTTTCTGTAGAAGATAGGAAAAGTTATACTATGATTGTGATTATTTTCCAGTGAAGATAAAAAGTTTCACTTTAATTCTAATTTTCTTAAGTTCACTACCGATTTTTTGCAAAGAGATGAAAAATTTAAAGTTCTGTTCCAAATTTTTCATAGAAGATAGAAAAAGTTATACATTGATTTGAATATTCGACATGAAGATAAGGAGCATCACTTTAATTCTGAGTTTTCTCGAAGAAGTGCAAAATGTTCAGTTCTCTTCTGAATTTTCTTAAAGAAGTGAAAAAAAGTTAGCTCAATTTGAATTTTACCAATGAAAATGAAAAAGCTTCCACTTCAGTTCTTAATTCCTCAAAGACATAAAAAATTCAAAGTTCTCTTCTAATTTTTCCAGAAAATAAAAAGGCTCCACTTCAGTTCTGGTTTTTTCTCAAAGAGATGAAAAATTTAAAGTTCTTTTCTAATTTTAAATTAAATTTTAGCTCCTTTGTCTTATGGATTTACCCATCAAATTTTTAAATTAGAAAATGAGTGACTCGTTCTATTATTAAAGACAATCGTTCAAACTCGTTCATCTAACCTCCAAAACAATAGGTTAGGTTAGGATCTTCCACCGAAAAATTTAGAATTGAACTTTATATTTCTTTATGTCTTCTGTGAAATAAAGAACTGAAGTGGAAGATTTTTATTTTCTCTGGTGAAATTACAAATGAATTGTGTTCTTTAGTAAAATTCAGAAGAGAACTTGAACAATTTGCACTTCTTCGAGAAAACTCAGAATTAAAGTGGAGTTCCTTATCTTCATGTTGAATATTCACAATCAATGTATAACTTTTTCTATCTTCTATGAAAAATTTGGAACAGAACTGTAAATGTTCCATCTCTTTGAGAAAAATCAGAACTGAATTTAAGAAAAATTATAAATAAAGTGAAAATTTTGATCTTCATGGAAAACAATCACAGTCATAGTATTACTTTTTCTATCTTCCATCTAAAAATTTAGAATAGAACTTTAAATTTCTTTATTTCTTTGGGGAACTTAAAACTGAAGTGGAAGATTTTTATTTTCTCTGGTGAAATTAGAAATGAATTGTGTTCTTTAGTAAAATTCAGAAGAGAACTTGAACTTTTCTTCACTTCGTTGAGAAAATTTTAAATTGAACTAGAACTTTTTATCTTCCGTGAAAATATTCACAAGTATGGTATTACTTTTTCTATCTTCCACCGAAAAAAAAAATTTAGAATTGAACTTTAAATTTCTTTATGTCTTTGTGAAATAAAGAAACTTAAGTGGAAGATTTTTATTTTCTCTGTAGAAATTAGAATTGAATTGTGTTCTTTGGTAAAATTCAGTAGAGAACATGAACTTTTCTTCACTTCATTGAGAAAATTTTAAATATAACTAGAACTTCTTGTCTTCGTGAAAATAATCACAAGTATGGTATTAATTTTCTATCTCCCACCGAAAAATTTAGAATTGAACTTTAAATTTCTTTATGTCTTTGTGAAAATAAAGAACTGAAGTGGAAGATTTTTGTTTTCTCTGGAGAAATTAGAATTGAAGTGTGTTCTTTGGTAAAGTTCAGAAGAGAACTTGAACTTTCCTTGACTTCGTTGAGAAAATTTTAAATTGAACTAGAACTTTTTATCTTCCGTGAAAATATTCACAAGTATGGTATTACTTTTTTCTATCTTCCATCGAAAAATTAGAATTGAACTTTAAATTTCTTTATGTCTTTGTGAAATAAAGAACTGAAGTGAAGATTTTTGTTTTCTCTGGAGAAATTAGAATTGAAGTGTGTTCTTTGGTAAAGTTCAGAAGAGAACTTGAACTTTCTTCACTTCGTTGAGAAAATTTTAAATTGAACTAGACCTTTTTTATCTTCCGGGAAAATATTCACAAGTATGGTATTACTTTTTTCTATCTTCCACCGAAAAATTTAGAATTGAACTTTAAATTTCTTTATGTCTTTGTGAAATAAGAACTGAAGCGGAAGATTTTTATTTTCTCTGGAGAAATTAGAATTGAATTGTGTTTCTTTGGTAAAATTCCGAAGAGAACTTGAAATTTTTTATCTTCTGTGAAAAATTTGGAACAGTATTTTAATTTTTCATCTCTTCGAGCCAGATCTGAACTAAAGTGGAAAAATTTTTATATTATTTGGAAAAATAGAAATGATCAATGACTAATTTCTTTTTCATTGAGAAAATTCAGAAGAGAACTTGAACTTTCCTTGACTTCGTTGAGAAAATTTAAATTTAACTAGAACTTTTTATCTTCCGTGAAAATATTCACAAGTATGGTATTACATTTTCTATCTTCCACCGAAAAATTAGAATTGAACTTTAAATTTCTTTATGTCTTTGTGAAATAAAGAACTGAAGTGGAAGATTTTTGGTTTTCTCTGGAGAAATTAGAATTGAAGTGTGTTCTTTGGTAAAGTTCAGAAGAGAACTTGAACTTTTCTTCACTTCGTTGAGAAAATTTAAAATTGAACTAGAACTTTTTATCTTCCATGAAAATATTCACAAGTATGGTATTACTTTTTCTATCTTCCACCGAAAAATTAGAATTGAACTTTAAATTTCTTTATGTCTTTGTGAAATAAAGAACTGAAGTTGAAGATTTTGTTTTCTCTGGAGAAATTAGAATTGAAGTGTGTTCTTTAGTAAAGTTCAGAAGAGAGAACTTGAACTTTTCTTCGCTTCGTTGAGAAAAAATTTGGAACAGTATTTTAGATTTTTCATCTCTTCGAGACAGATCTGAACTAAAGTGGAAAATTTTTATATTATTTGGAAAAATAGAAATGATCAATGACTAATTTCTTTTTCTTGAGAAAATTCAGAAGAGAACTTGAACTTTCCTTCTTCGTTGAGAAAATTTTAAATGAACTAGAACTTTTATCTTCCGTGAAAATATTCACAAGTATGGTATTACTTTTTCTATCTTCCATCGAAAAATTAGAATTGAACTTTAAATTTCTTTATGTCTTTGTGAAATAAAGAACTGAAGTGGAAGATTTTTATTTTCTGGAGTGAAATTAGAATGAATGTGTTCTTTGGTAGGGTTCAGAAGTATGCCACCCCTTATTGAACTTTTTCTATCACTTCATCGAAAAATTAGAATTGAACTTTAAGTATGGTATTTCTTTATGTCTTTGTGAAATAAAGAAACTGTCTAAAAAAATTTAGAATTGAACTTTAAATTTCTTGTTTTCTTTGTGATCTTAAAGAACTGAAGTGGAGAAGAAATTAGAATTGAATTGAGTTCTTTGGTAAAGTTCAGAAGAGAACTTGAACTATTCTTCACTTCGTTGAGAAAATTTAAATTGAACTAGAACTTTTTATCTTCCGTGAAAATATTCACAAGTATGGTATTACTTTTTCTATCTTCCATCGAAAAAATAGAATTGAACTTTAAATTTCTTTATGTCTTTGTGAAATAAAGAACTGAAGTGGGAGATTTTTGTTTTCTCTGGAGAAATTAGAATTGAAGTGTGTTCTTTGGTAAAGTTCAGAAGAGAACTTGAATTTTCTTCACTTCGTTGAGAAACTTTTAAATTGAACTAGAACTTTTTATCTTTCGTGAAAATATTCACAAGTATGGTATTACTTTTTCTATCTTCCACCGAAAAATTTAGAATTGAACTTTAAATTTCTTTATGTCTTTGTGAAATAAAGAACTGAAGTAGAAGATTTTTGTTTTCTCTGGAGAAATTAGAACTGAAGTGTGTTCTTTGGTAAAGTTCAGAAGAGAACTTGAACTTTTCTTCACTTCGTTGAGAAAATTTTAAATTGAACTAGAACTTTATATCTTTCTTGAAAATATTCACAAATATGGTATTACTTTTTCTATGGTGTTCCACCGAAAAATTTAGAATTGAACTTTAAATTTCTTTATGTCTTTGTGAAATAAAGAACTGAAGTGGAAGATTTTTGTTTTCTCTGGAGAAATTAGAATTCAATTGTGTTCTTTGGTAAAATTCCGAAGAGAGCTTGAACTTTTTTATCTTCTGTGAAAAATTTGGAACAGTACTTTTTAAATTTTTCATCTCTTCTCGAGACAGATCTGAATTAAAGTGGAAAATTTTTATATTATTTGGAAAAATAGAAATGATCAATGACTAATTTCTTTTTCATTGAGAAAATTCAAAAGAGAACTTGAACTTTCCTTGACTTCGTTGAGAAAATTTTAAATGGAACTAGAACTTTTTATCTTCCGTGAAAATATTCACAAGTATGGTATTACTTTTTCTATCTTCCACCGAAAAATTAGAATTGAACTTTAAATTTCTTTATGTCTTTGTGAAATAAAAGAACTGAAGTGGAAGATTTTTGTTTTCTCTGGAGAAATTAGAATTGAAGTGTGTTCTTAAGAAAGTAAAGTTCAGAAGAGAACTTTGAACTTTTCTTCACTTCGTTGAGAAAATTTGGAACAGTATTTTAAATTTTTCAGTTCCCTTTGAGAAAAATCTGAACTAAAGTGGAAATTTTTTATATTATTTGGAAAAATAGAATTGAATAAAAACAAATTTCTTTTTCATTGAGAAAATTCAGAAGAGAACTTGAACTTTTCTTCACTTCATTGAGAAAATGTAAAATTGAAATAGAACTGCTTATCTTTCGAGAAAATATTCACAGCTGTACCAAAAAGCTGTACAGTATGATATACCTTTTTTCTATCTACTATGGAAAAATTTAGAATTTGTAAAATTAGTTTATGAAGCATATTAAGAAAGTAACTTGCTCTGGAATGGTCTTTGAAAGTACTTCTTGGTGTTGAGGTATCCAAAAAGCTGAAAAGTATAGTTGTGGGTGAAAAAGATAAGTACTTCAAGTTGGAAAATGGGTTTAGGAGGGACATTAAGAAAGTAACTTGCTCTGAAATGGTCTTTGAAAAGTATTTCTTGGTGTTGAGGTATCCAAAAAGCTGTAAAGTATAGTTGTGGGTGAAAAAGATAAGTACTTCAAGTTGTAAAATGGGTTTAGGAGGGACATTAAGAAAGTAACTTGCTCTGAAATGGTCTTTGAAAAGTATTTCTTGGTATTGAGGTATCCAAAAAGCTGTAAAGTATAGTTTTGGGTGAAAAAGATAAGTACTTCAAGTTGAAAAATGGGTTTAGGATGGACATTAAGAAAGGAACTTGTTCCCGTCAGGACCTCCTGATAGGGTTCTACCGATTATGTAATCAATTTATCAGAAATCCAATTGTCTTATTCGATTACGTCATTCTATGCCCATATATGGACCCCCGTCATGACCTTCTGATAGGGTTCTACCGATTATGTAATCATTTTCTCAGAAATCCATTTGTCCTAGTTGATTACGTCATTCTATGCCCATAAATGGATTCCCGTAACGAGCTCCTGATAGGGTTCTACCGATTATGCAATCAATTTCTCGGGAATTCTCTCCCTTCGATTACGCAATCAATATATCTCTTCCCCACCTTCTCCTTAGAAACAACAAATTAATTCCCCTTTCTTGAATCAATATTACCCTTAGAAACAACAAACTAATTCCCATTTCGTGATATATCAATCAATCTTGACATCACCTGTCAGCATTATTAAACTTCGCCTGGAAACAATTTGATTAATGATTGACAGTACCTGTCAGACATTATTAAACTTTGTCCGGAAACAATTTGATTAATGACTGACAGCACAGGTGTTCCATTCCCAATCGTTTTAATTAACCACGTGTTCTCCCTAATGACTCTATGCACATGGCCAAAACAACAACAACATCGACCTTGACATTCGCTGAGAGCGTGCACTTACAACAACAACAACAAATACTCTTTCCTAGATCATAACATTCTCCCTAGCGGGCACTTGGCCAAAAATAACACCAACAAATACTCTTTCCTAGATCATAACATTCTTCCCAGGCACTTGGCCAAAAACAACAAATACTCTTTCCTAGATCATAACATTCGCCTCGAGCGTGCCAAAAACACACCTGGGAGAAAGAGGTCATTGACCGATTACGCAATCATTCTCCCTAGGGAGGCTATGCCCATATATGGACTCCCGTCACGATCAATAGGGGCATCTCTACTGCTATAGCGTTGCCTCTGATTATCCTGTTCATGAGCGCCCCATAGGCTGAATTCCAGGGGGGGCTTACCTTGTCTAATTGGCACTTTTAATGCCATATAATAGAAATTTCAAAACAAAAATATAAAGATAAGGCAGCATCATTCAGCCAGGAGGGGGCTGGTGCCCCTTCCTGCCCCCCTTATGGGAGCCCATGAGCCTATTGTATGTGAGAAAAAAAAATATGTCAAAGGTATTTTAATTCAAAGCCATGTGACGAAGACAACTTATTTTTAAGATTTAGGGGGATTTTATGTTGTTGTTTGTTTTGGTTGAGCAAATTTTGGTATGTTACACCAAAAACTGGATTGATTTTGTTATAGCTAAATCACAGAGACTGTCACGGTATTTGCATATACTGATACAGATTGAGCAGCAAACAAGGCAAAGTCCATCTCCCTTGCTATTTTATCCTCGACTTAGAGAAGATCATCATGGGAAATATACGTTTTCTATAAACGTGGTTCAAAATATTTGGCAATCGTTACGGGTATGACCAAACCAAGGCACACAAACCTAGAAGGCTTTTTATCTAGCAAAGCCTTTCAGAGTTCCTCGGTATCATTTGAGATTCTACCCCGATTAAACGGAGTTTGAATGTGAAAGCAGGTTATGCCATCTTATGGATCCAGATATACATGCTATGTATGCCTCTCAGTGTGTATGAGCCAAAGGATTGGATACACTATTCTTCTTCTTCTTGGCCATTTCCGAAATTATTTTGTTATACTACTACTACTAAAAATTCCCTGCAACACCAAGCTGCCTAAGGCCAGCTTGAAGCTTGAAGCTAGTCAATATTCTCCTTAGCCGACATCACCTTAAATCATCCATCGTTCTAGCAGCATAGACTTCCTACTCTTAAGTTTCAAACCTATTTAGCGCCCTGAACTGTTGAAACTTCCAAAAAATCATTCGTTTTTCTAACATTTTCATTTAGGATACTCAAACCCTCAGCAGAATTTAAGTCTAAGAGAGTTTTACTGCTCCAATTGATTTCATGTTCTGAAATTGCCTTTGCTGTGCTTCTTAGGACAAAGTCAATAAAAATGATCCATATAGATAGGGATAGAACGCAACCCTGTTTAACTCACGATTTAATGCGAAAATAGCTATTAATCTTATTTCCTACCAAAACCCTAGCAGTCTTTTTGTCGCCCACTAATCACTTCATTATATTTGACTAGTACAACATACAAGGATGTTGCTAAGGGACTTTGCTAAAACTTATTCATCGGCTAAATCATACGCTTGCACATAATCTATAAAGCTGAGGTCTAAATTTGTTTGATGAATCAGGCATATCTTACTAATCTTAATCTAAGAGCGAAAATTCGGTTGACGTATCCTTTTTTACCTTCCTAAAAACCACATCGTTCTTCTCTTCAAACTTAATCTACAGCATCTTTAAGTCTAAAAAGAATCATCATACTCAGCAATTTGCTTCATACAGAATTCAAGCTAATTCTCTTTAATAACCCCACTCACTCTTATGTCCTTTCTTACGGAGGGGTCTAATTAGCTGTTTTCCTAAAATGGCTACAATTTTACCTTTGGTGGCCTACTCTCACTAATTTTTCTTCACAAAATTAATCTTCCTTCACCAGTGGCGGATCCAGGGGGAGGGTCACGAGGAACGCCCCCCCCCCCCCTAACGTAGTCTAAACTAGTGTAATTTACTTAATTAACGCAAGTTTGCGTTAAATAAACTTGCTCCTAACGCAAGTTTATCGGATGAACCTATTTTGCACCCCCCACCCCCCCTAAGAAAATCCTGGATATGCCCCTGTCCTTCACTTCCAGAGTGTCACAAAATTCTTCAATATGTTCCATATATTTTCGTGTAACATTGTCACAGTTTAGCTCATTCTCAAAATATTTTGCCCATCTCTCTTTAACACTTTTCCTTATTTCTAATTGTAGAATGTTCCTCTCTTTAACTGGGACTAGTCAAGATTGACTATTAATTCTCAATTATTCAACATGCCAGGAAAATATATTTTATTTGTTTTGGGGTATTAGCATCTTCCAAATCTTCAGCAATCTTATCCATGACCTCCATTACACACCTCCTTAATTCCCATTATAATGCTTTCTCCACTCTCATTACCTTGATATTATTTTCATTGAATCTTTTAGTTAAATAATTATTTGTAGAAACTTCTCCTCTTCTCTACTAAGCATAACCATTCTCACTGATATTCCTAATTGCGTTTCTAACTTTCCTCTCTAAGGCACCATCAGCGACTTCGCAAACTATTTTACTAAAATTGTTCCATCCATCTTCTATATTGTAAGGTTTTTATATTCTCGCTTTTTGTATCCAACGGCTTATCCTAAGGTTTTATATTCTCCCCTTTTGCATCCAACGACTTGTGGAAAGTTTCTCTCTAATTTTCATCTTGGAGTTTATCAACGCACATAGCTTTCTGGAAGGTATCTACCCTTCCTAAATTTCAGTGTTAGATTAACACTAGACACTATTAGACGGTGAACTTTACTTTTCAAGAGGCACACTTGTGCCTCTATAAAGAGGCGACCCTTCACAATGTTAAGCGATTTCAGGTCCTAGAGGTCGCAGAGAGACGGCGGTAATCGCATTTTTTTAGCCCAAACTCAAACTAAGAAACTTGCAAAATTTCATCCTCCTCCGACTTTATCTTCATGGGGTAAACTGGGCCGGAAGTTTCGACCCTCCCACCACAGCCCCCCTTTAACGTTGTCCGATTGGTCTGAAATTTAGAGGTTAAGCTTCCTAGGGCCCGGGAGCTTATCCTCGAAATTTCAGCTCAATCTGATCACTCCTTCCCTGTTTTCAAAAAACCAAATATAGCTACTTAAAATTCATCATTTCTTTTTTTTTTCTTATCCACGCCTACAGGCCACAGTTGGCAACTGATCCGGGTGAATGAGGACTCATTCGAAGCAGAATTCGACCTGTTACGGCCTTTTGATATTTTCAGACCGAAAAAATTATCCCCCGAATTTACATTTACGAAAAACCTCGTTTTCCTATAATAGCCCATGTTAATTTTTCCCACACACAACCCCCCTTTAACGTTGTCTGATCGGGCTGAAATTTAGAGGATAAGCTTTCCTGGGGCCTGGGAGCTTATCCCCGAAACTTCAGCTCAATCTGATCACTCCTTCCCTGTTTTCCAAAAACCAAATATCAAGTTTTGTGGGAATTTGCTTGCGTCGAAATAAGATTCCATTTACTAAAAAACGATTACAATTGTGTCTCATTAGTCATCGGTTGATACTCCAGACTGTCAGGCGGAAAACCTGGGTTCGATTCACCGTCAGAGCAAATTTTTTATATACTGAATTTAAACTTTAAAAAGAAACTCAGTTTTTCTTTTTTTAATTATTTGAAAAAAATTACGTTTTCTAAAGAGTTAAAGAGGCTGAGTTACAAGGTTGACCCTTAAAACGTACAGGGATTAGGAGGCACAGTTGGGGGGGCTGTTAAAGAGGCTGAGTCACAAGTTCAAACCTTAAGACGTACAGGGATTAGGAGGCACCCTGTACGACGTGATTTGAGTATTCGGAATTAAAAGCCTTAACACAAGAATGTTCAAGAGCGGGGGGTTTGGGGGGCGGCAGCCCCCAACTTTAACTCCTGACACGATCAGCTAACAGTTAGTCAAGCAATAATAAGTAGTAAACTGTACAAAAACGTGCAGAAATTATTTGAAAAAAACTACGTTTTCTAAAGAGTTAAAGAGGCTGAGTTACAAGGTCGAACCTTAAAACGTACAGGGATTAGGGAGGCACAGTTGGGGGGCTGCCCCCCCAAACCCCCCGCTTTCGCAGCCTTTAAATAAAAAAAAAGTTTTTTAAACTGAAAGTAAGGAGCGACATTAAATCTTAAAACGAACAGAAATTATTCCGTATATGAAAGAGGCTGTGCCCTCCTCAACGCCTCGCTCTTTACGCTAAAGTTTTTATTGTTTAAAAAAAAGAGTTGTGAGAAAGTCAAACTTTAGCGTAAAGAGCGAGGCGTTGAGGAGGGCACAGCCTCTTTCATATACGGAATAATTTCTGTTCGTTTTAAGATTTAATGTCGCTCCTTACTTTCAGTTTAAAAACCTTTTTTTTTTATTTAAAGGCTGCGAAAGCGGGGGGTTTGGGGGGCGGCAGCCCCTCAACTGTGCCTCTAATCCCTGTACGTTTTAAGGTTCGACCTTGTAACTCGCCTCTTTAACTCTTTAGAAAACGTAGTTTTTTTCAAATAATAACATCAATAAAAGGATTCCTATACACCCAGCATCTTGTATTGATCCTGCCAGTCTTCAGTTTACAAAAACACAATAAGGTTACCCGTCTCATCATAATGTGAATACCATGTTAAAATATGTCAACTTACCTTTTATGGTCCATGCATGCATATAATTTTGTATGTTGGATCTATTCTGCTGGATCTTCACCGGTAGGTCACAGAAAAGCTAGAAACAGTCAGAAATTTCCAAATATCACTTTCGACATCAGCATTTACCTTTCGATATTTGATATCGATATTTTGTACGATGTATCGATATATATATCACTATCAAATACTGCCCAACACTACTGTTAACAATATGGATGTACAAAGTGTGTTACTTATTTCTTTACTTTTAATTAAAGAAAAAACTATCTGAATATCCACCCTTATGACAACCTGGATTAGACCCCGGCACCACGCCGGCGGATCGACCGAACGGCCAACGAGAGGCCCGGTTGGCCGCCACCGAAATGTCGCTACGTCGCTGGCACGCCTTAGGCGTGCCACCGCCAGCAGAGGTGGCGGTGTTTGGCTGACTTTGAATTGATTTTACGGCAATTCTAAATTGCGTCAACCCCAAAGTCGGAGCTTTTCTTTCTCGAGTGGTTAGTAGAAAGGACCCTAGTACTCCCACGAGTACACCATATATGGGCATAGAGTCCCTAGGGAGATGGTTTTCTCACTGAGAATGAAAAAAACAGGAATTTTCTCACTTTTATGGGTGTTTCTTGGGCGGTTATGAGTGTTAGTCAATTTATTTGTTGTTTTTCATGGATGTCCACATCAATTTATGTCTGTTTTATGGTTTTTGTCAGTGAGAATGAAAAAACAGGATTTTTTGGAAATTCGTTCGTCTAACCTCCAAAACAATAGGTTAGGTTAGGATCTTCCACCGAAAAATTTAGAATTGAACTTTAAATTTTTCTTTATGTCTTTTGTGAAATAAAGAACTGAAGTGGAAGATTTTTATTTTCTCTGGTGAAATTAGAAATGAATTGTGTTCTTTAGTAAAATTCAGAAGAGAACTTGAACAATTTGCACTTCTTCGAGAAAACTCAGAATTAAAGTGGAGTTCCTTATCTTCATGTTGAATATTCACAATCAATGTATAACTTTTTCTATCTTCTATGAAAAATTTGGAACAGAACTTTAAATTTTTCATATCTCTTTGAGAAAAATCAGAACTGAATTTAAGAAAAATTATAAATAAAGTGAAACTTTTGATCTTCATGGAAAACAATCACAGTCATAGTATTACTTTTTCTATCTTCCATCTAAAAATTTAGAATAGAACTTTAAATTTCTTTATTTCTTTGGGGAACTTAAAACTGAAGTGGAAGATTTTTATTTTCTCTGGAGAAATTAGAATTGAAGTGTGTTCTTTGGTAAAGTTCAGAAGAGAAATTGAACTTTTCTTCACTTCGTTGAGAAAATTTTAAATTGAACTAGAATTTTTTATCTTCCAGGAAAATATTCACAAGTATGGTATTACTTTTTCTATCTTCCACCGAAAAATTTAGAATTGAACTTTAAATTTCTTTATGTCTTTTGTGAAATAAAGAACTGAAGTGGAAGATTTTTATTTTCTCTGGTGAAATTAGAAATGAATTGTGTTCTTTAGTAAAATTCAGAAGAGAACTTGAACTTTTCTTCACTTCGTTGAGAAAATTTTAAATTGAACTAGAACTTTTTTATCTTCCGTGAAAATATTCACAAGTATGGTATTACTTTTTCTATCTTCCACCGAAAAATTTAGAATTGAACTTTAAATTTCTTTATGTCTTTGTGAAATAAAGAACTTAAGTGGAAGATTTTTATTTTCTCTGTAGAAATTAGAGTTGAATTGTGTTCTTTGGTAAAATTCAGTAGAGAACATGAACTTTTCTTCACTTCATTGAGAAAATTTTAAATTGAACTAGAACTTTTTATCTTCCGTGAAAATAATCACAAGTATGGTATTAATTTTTCTATCTCCCACCGAAAAAATTTAGAATCGAACTTTAAATTTCTTTATGTCTTTGTGAAATAAAGAACTGAAGTGGAAGATTTTTGTTTTCTCTGGAGAAATTAGAATTGAAGTGTGTTCTCTGGTAAATTTCAGAAGAGAACTTGAACTTTCCTTGACTTCGTTGAGAAAATTTTAAATTGAACTAGAACTTTTTATCTTCCGTGAAAATATTCACAAGTATGGTATTACTTTTTCTATCTTCCATCGAAAAATTAGAATTGAACTTTAAATTTCTTTATGTCTTTGTGAAATAAAGAACTGAAGTGGAAGATTTTTGTTTTCTCTGGAGAAATTAGAATTGAAGTGTGTTCTTTGGTAAAGTTCAGAAGAGAACTTGAACTTTTCTTCACTTCGTTGAGAAAATTTTAAATTGAACTAGAACTTTTTATCTTCCGGGAAAATATTCACAAGTATGGTATTACTTTTCTATCTTCCACCGAAAAATTTAGAATTGAACTTTAAATTTCTTTATGTCTTTGTGAAATAAAGAACTGAAGCGGAAGATTTTGTATTTTCTCTGGAGAAATTAGAATTGAATTGTGTTCTTTGGTAAAATTCCGAAGAGAACTTGAACTTTTTTATCTTCTGTGAAAAATTTGGAACAGTATTTTAAATTTTTTTATCTCTTCGAGCCAGATCTGAACTAAAGTGGAAATTTTTTTATATTATTTGGAAAAATAGAAATGATCAATGACTAATTTCTTTTTCATTGAGAAAATTCAGAAGAGAACTTGAACTTTCCTTGACTTCGTTGAGAAAATTTTAAATTGAACTAGAACTTTTTTATCTTCCGTGAAAATATTCACAAGTATTGTATTACTTTTTCTATCTTCCACCGAAAATTAGAATTGAACTTTAAATTTCTTTATGTCTTTGTGAATAATAAAGAACTGAAGTGGAAGATTTTTGTTTTCTCTGGAGGAATTAGAATTGAAGTGTGTTCTTTGGTAAAGTTCAGAAGAGAACTTGAACTTTTCTTCACTTCGTTGAGAAAATTTAAAATTGAACTAGAACTTTTTATCTTCCATGAAAATATTCACAAGTATGGTATTACTTTTTCTATCTTCACCGAAAAAAATTAGAATTGAACTTTAAATTTCTTTATGTCTTTGTGAAATAAAGAACTGAAGTGGAAGATTTTTGTTTTCTCTGGAGAAATTAGAATTGAAGTGTGTTCTTTGGTAAAGTTCAGAAGAGAACTTGAACTTTTTTTCGCTTCGTTGAGAAAATTTGGAACAGTATTTTAGATTTTTCATCTCTTCGAGGACAGATCTGAACTAAAGTGGAAAATTTTTATATTATTTGGAAAAATAGAAATTATCAATGACTAATTTCTTTTTCATTGAGAAAATTCAGAAGAGAACTTGAACCTTTCCTTGACTTCGTTGAGAAAATTTTAAATTGAACTAGAACTTTTTATCTTCTGTGAAAATATTCACAAGTATGGTATTACTTTTCTATCTTCCATCGAAAATTAGAATTGAAACTTTAAATTTCTTTATGTATTTGTGAAATAAAGAACTGAAGTGGAAGATTTTTGTTTTCTCTAGAGAAATAAGAATTGAAGTGTGTTCTTTGGTAAAGTTCAGAAGAGAACTTGAACTATTCTTCACTTCGTTGAGAACTTTTAAATTGAACTAGAACTTTTTATCTTCCGTGAAAATATTCACAAGTATGGTATTACTTTTTTTATCTTCCATCGAAAAATTTAGAATTGAACTTTAAATTTCTTTATGTCTTTGTGAAATAAAGAACTGAAGTGGAAGATTTTTGTTTTCTCTGGAGAAATTAGAATTGAAGTGTGTTCTTTGGTAAAGTTCAGAAGAGAACTTGAACTTTTCTTCACTTCGTTGAGAAACTTTTAAATTGAAATAGAACTTTTTATCTTTCGTGAAAATATTCACAAGTATGGTATTACTTTTTTCTATCTTCCACCGAAAAATTTAGAATTGAACTTTAAATTTCTTTATGTCTTTGTGAAATAAAGAACTGAAGTGGAAGATTTTTGTTTTCTCTGGAGAAATTAGAATTCAATTGTGTTCTTTGGTAAAATTCCGAAGAGAACTTGAACTTTTTTAATCTTCTGTGAAAAATTTGGAACAGTATTTTCAATTTTTCATCTCTTCGTGACAGATCTGTAAATTAAAGTGGAAAATTTTTATATTATTGGAAAAATAGAAATGATCAATGACTAATTTCTTTTTCATTGAGAAAATTCAGAAGAGAACTTGAACTTTCCTTGACTTCGTTGAGAAAATTTTAAATTGAACTAGAACTTTTTATCTTCCGTGAAAATATTCACAAGTATGGTATTACTTTTTCTCTATCTTCCACCGAAAAATTAGAATTGAACTTTAAATTTCTTTATGTCTTTGTGAAATAAAGAACTGAAGTGGAAGATTTTTGTTTTCTCTGGAGAAATTAGAATTGAAGTGTGTTCTTTGGTAAAGTTCAGAAGAGAACTTGAACTTTTCTTCACTTCGTTGAGAAAATTTGGAACAGTATTTTAAATTTTTCATCCCTTTGAGAAAAATCTGAACTAAAGTGGAAATTTTTATATTATTTGGAAAAATAGAATTGAATAAAAACTTAATTTCTTTTTCATTGAGAAAATTCAGAAGAGAACTTGAACTTTCCTTCACTTCATTGAGAAAATTTAAAATTGAAATAGAACTGCTTATCTTTCGAGAAAATATTCACAGCTATGATATAGCTTTTTTTCTATCTACTATGGAAAAATTTAGAATTTGTAAAATTGGTTTATGAAGCATATTAAGAAAAGAACTTGTTCTGAAATGCCTTTGAAAAGTATTTCTTGGTGTTGAGGTATCCAAAACGCTGTAAAGTATAGTTGTGGGTGAAAAAGATAAGTACTTCAAGTTGGAAAATGGGTTTAGGAGGGACATTAAGAAAGTAACTTGCTCTGGAATGGTCTTTGAAAAGTATTTCTTGGTGTTGAGGTATCCAAAAAGCTGTAAAGTATAGTTGTGGGTGTTGATAAGTACTTCAAAAAATGGGTTTTAGGAGGGACATTAAGAAAGTAACTTGCTCTGAAATGGTCTTTGAAAAGTATTTCTTGGTGTTGAGGTATCCAAAAAGCTGTAAAGTATAGTTGTGGGTGAAAAAGATAAGTACTTCAAGTTGGAAAATGGGTTTAGGAGGGACATTAAGAAAGTAACTTGCTCTGAAATGGTCTTTGAAAAGTATTTCTTGGTGTTGAGGTAACCAAAAAGCTGTAAAGTATAGTTGTGGATGAAAAAGATAAGTACTTCAAGTTGGAAAATGGGTTTAGGAGGGACATTAAGAAAGTAACTTGCTCTGAAATGGTCTTTGAAAAGTATTTCTTGGTGTTGAGGTATCCAAAAAGCAAAAAGCTTAAAGTATAGTTGTGGGTTAAAAAGATAAGTACTTCAAGTTGGAAAATGGGTTTAGGAGGGACATTAAGAAAGTAACTTGCTCTGAAATGGTCTTTGAAAAGTATTTCTTGGTGTTGAGGTATCCAAAAAGCTGTAAAGTATAGTTGTGGGTGAAAAAGATAAGTACTTCAAGTTGGAAAATGGGTTTAGAATGGACATTAAGAAAGTAACTTGCTCTGAAATGGTCTTTGAAAAGTATTTCTTGGTGTTGAGGTAACCAAAAAGCTGTAAAGTATAGTGGTGGGTGAAAAAGATAAGTACTTCAAGTTGGAAAATGGGTTTAGGAGGGACATTAAGAAAGTAACTTGCTCTGAAATGGTCTTTGAAAAGTATTTCTTGGTGTTGAGGTATCCAAAAACCTGTAAAGTATAGTTGTGGGTGAAAAAGATAAGTACTTCAAGTTGGAAAATGGGTTTAGGAGGGACATTAAGAAAGTAACTTGCTCTGAAATGGTCTTTGAAAAGTATTCTTGGTGTTGAGGTAACCAAAAAGCTGTAAAGTATAGTTGTGGGTGATAAAGATAAGTACTTCAACTTGGAAAATGGGTTTAGGAGGGACATTAAGAAAGTAACTTGCTCTGAAATGGTCTTTGAAAGGTATTTCTTGGTGTTGAGGTAACCAAAAAGCTGTAAAGTATAGTTGTGGGTGAAAAAGATAAGTACTTCAAGTTGAAAAATGGGTTTAGGATGGACATTAAGAAAGGAACTTGTTCCCGTCAGGACCTCCTGATAGGGTTCTACCGATTATGTAATCAATTTCTCAGAAATCCAATTGTCTTAGTCGATTACGTCATTCTATGCCCATATATGGACCCCCGTCATGACCTTCTGATAGGGTTCTACCGATTATGTAATCAATTTCTCAGAATCCATTTGTCCTAGTTGATTACGTCATTCTATGCCCATAAATGGATTCCCGTAACGAGCTCCTGATAGGGTTCTACCGATTATGCAATCAATTTCTCGGGAATTCTCTCCCTTCGATTACGCAATCAATATATCTCTTCCCCACCTTCTCCTTAGAAACAACAAATTAATTCCCCTTTCTTGAATCAATAATTCCCCTTAGAAACAACAAATTAATTCCCATTTCGTGATATATCAATCAATCTTGACATCACCTGTCAGACATTATTAAACTTCGCCTGGAAACAATTTGATTAATGATTGACAGTACCTGTCAGACATTATTAAACTTTGTCCGGAAACAATTTTGATTAATGACTGACAGCACAGGTGTTCCAAATTCCCAATCGTTTTAATTAACCACGTGTTCTCCCTAATGACTCTATGCACATGGCCAAAACAACAACAACATCGACCTTGACATTCGCTGAGAGCGTGCACTTACAACAACAACAACAAATACTCTTTCCTAGATCATAACATTCTCCCCTAGCGGGCACTTGCCCAAAAACAACACCAACAAATACTCTTTCCTAGATCATAACATTCTTCCCAGGCACTTGGCCAAAAACAACAAATACTCTTTCCTAGATCATAACATTCGCCTCGAGCGTGCCAAAAACACACCTGGGGAGAAAGAGGTCATTGACCGATTACGCAATCATTCTCCCTAGGGAGGCTATGCCCATATATGGACTCCCGTCACGATCAATAGGGGCATCTCTACTGCTATAGCGTTGCCTCTGATTATCCTGTTCATGAGCGCCCATAGGCTGAATTCCAGGGGGGGCTTACCTTGTCTAATTGGCACTTTTAATGCCATATAATAGAAATTTCAAAACAAAAATATAAAGATAAGGCAGCATCATTCAGCCAGGAGGGGGCTGGAGCCCATTCCTGCCCCCCTTATGGGAGCCCATGAGCCTGTTGTATGTGAGAAAAAAAAAAATAAGTCAAAGGTATTTTAATTCAAAGCCATGTGACGAAGACAACTTATTTTTAAGATTTAGGGGATTTTATGTTGTTGTTTGTTTTGGTTGAGCAATTTTGGTATGTTACACCAAAAACTGGATTGATTTTGTTATAGCTAAATCACAGAGACTGTCACGGTATTTGCATATACTGATACAGATTGAGCAGCAAACAAGGCAAAGTCCATCTCCCTTGCTATTTTATCCTCGACTTAGAGAAGATCATCATGGGAAATATACGTTTTCTATAAACGTGGTTCAAAATATTTGGCAATCGTTACGGGTATGACCAAACCAAGGCACACAAACCTAGAAGGCTTTTTATCTAGCAAAGCCTTTCAGAGTTCCTCGGTATCATTTGAGATTCTACCCCGATTAAACGGAGTTTGAATGTGAAAGCAGGTTATGCCATCTTATGGATCCAGATATACATGCTATGTATGCCTCTCAGTGTGTATGAGCCAAAGGATTGGATTACACTATTCTTCTTCTTCTTGGCCATTTCCGAAATTATTTTGTTATACTACTACTACTAAAAATTCCCTGCAACACCAAGCTGCCTAAGGCCAGCTTGAAGCTTGAAGCTAGTCAATATTCTCCTTAGCCAACATCACCTTAAATCATCCATCGTTCTAGCAGCATAGACTTCCTACTCTTAAGTTTCAAACCTATTTAGCGCCCTGAACTGTTGAAACTTCCAAAAAATCATTCGTTTTTCTAACATTTTCATTTAGGATACTCAAACCCTCAGCAGAATTTAAGTCTAAGAGAGTTTTACTGCTCCAATTGATTTCATGTTCTGAAATTGCCTTTGCTGTGCTTCTTAGGACAAAGTCAATAAAAATGATCCATATAGATAGGGATAGAACGCAACCCTGTTTAACTCACGATTTAATGCGAAAATAGCTATTAATCTTATTTCCTACCAAAACCCTAGCAGTCTTTTTGTCGCCCACTAATCACTTCATTATATTTGACTAGTACAACATACAAGGATGTTGCTAAGGGACTTTGCTAAAACTTATTCATCGGCTAAATCATACGCTTGCACATAATCTATAAAGCTGAGGTCTAAATTTGTTTGATGAATCAGGCATATCTTACTAATCTTAATCTAAGAGCGAAAATTCGGTTGACGTTATCCTTTTACCTTCCTAAAACCACATCGTTCTTCTCTTCAAACTTAATCTACAGCATCTTTAAGTCTAAAAAGAATCATCATACTCAGCAATTTGCTTCATACAGAATTCAAGCTAATTCTCTTTAATAACCCCACTCACTCTTATGTCCTTTCTTACGGAGGGGTCTAATTAGCTGTTTTCCTAAAATGGCTACAATTTTACCCTTTGGTGGCCTACTCTCACTAATTTTTCTTCACAAATTAATCTTCCTTCACCAGTGGCGGATCCAGGGGGAGGGCCACGAGGCACGCCCCCCCCCCCCCCTAACGTAGTCTAAACTAGTGTAATTTACTTAATTAACGCAAGTTTGCGTTAAATAAACTTGCTCCTAACGCAAGTTTATCGGATCAACCTATTTTGCACCCCCCCCCCCCCCCCCCCCCTAAGAAAATCCTGGATATGCCCCTGTCCTTCACTTCCAGAGTGTCACAAAATTCTTCAATATGTTCCATATATTTTCGTGTAACATTGTCACAGTTTAGCTCATTCTCAAAATATTTTGCCCATCTCTCTTTAACACTTTCCTTATTTCTAATTGTAGAATGTTTCCTCTCTTTAACTGGGACTAGTCAAGATTGACTATTAATTCTCAATTATTCAACATGCCAGGAAAATATTTTATTTGTTTTGGGGTATTAGCATCTTCCAAATCTTCAGCAATCTTATCCATGACCTCCATTACACACCTCCTTAATTCCCATTATAATGCTTTCTCCACTCTCATTACCTTGATATTATTTTCATATGAATCTTTTAGTTAAATAATTATTTGTAGAAACTTCTCCTCTTCTCTACTAAGCATTAACCATTCTCACTGATATTCCTAATTGCGTTTCTAACTTTCCTCTCTAAGGCACCATCAGCGACTTCGCAAACTATTTTACTAAAATTGTTCCATCCATCTTCTATATTGTAAGGTTTTATATTCTCGCTTTTTGTATCCAACGGCTTATCCTAAGGTTTTATATTCTCCCCTTTTGGGCATCCAACGACTTGTGGAAAGTTTCTCTCTAATTTTCATCTTGGAGTTTATCAACGCACATAGCTTTCTGGAAGGTATCTACCCTTCCTAAATTTCAGTGTTAGATTAACACTAGACACTATTAGACGGTGAACTTTACTTTTCAAGGAGGCACACTTGTGCCTCTATAAAGAGGCGACCCTTCACAATGTTAAGCGATTTCAGGTCCTAGAGGTCGCAGAGAGACGGCGGTAATCGCATTTTTTAGCCCAAACTCAAACTAAGAAACTTGCAAAATTTCATCCTCCTCCGACTTTATCTTCATGGGGTAAACTGGGCCGGAAGTTTCGACCCTCCCACCACAGCCCCCCTTTAACGTTGTCCGATTGGTCTGAAATTTAGAGGTTAAGCTTTCCTAGGGCCCGGGAGCTTATCCTCGAAATTTCAGCTCAATCTGATCACTTCTTCCCTGTTTTCAAAAAACCAAATATAGCCACTTAAAATTCATCATTTCTTTTTTTTCTTATCCACGCCTACAGGCCACAGTTGGCAACTGATCCGGGTGAATGAGGACTCATTCGAAGCAGAATTCGACCTGTTAGGGCCTTTTTGATATTTTCAGACCGAAAAAATTATCCCCCGAATTTACATTTACGAAAAAACCTCGTTTTCCTATAATAGCCCATGTTAATTTTTCCCCACAACCCCCCTTTAACGTTGTCTGATCGGGCTGAAATTTAGAGGATAAGCTTTCCTGGGGCCTGGGAGCTTATCCTCGAAACTTCAGCTCAATCTGATCACTCCTTCCCTGTTTTCCAAAAACCAAATATCAAGTTTTGTGGGAATTTGCTTGCGTCGAAATAAGATCCATTTACTAAAAAACGATTACAATTGTGTCTCATTAGTCCAGCGGTTGATACTCCAGACTGTCAGGCGGAAAACCCGGGTTCGATTCACCGTCAGAGCAAATTTTTTATATACTGAATTTAAACTTTAAAAAAGAAACTCAGTTTCTTTTTTTAATTATTTGAAAAAAATTACGTTTTCTAAAGAGTTAAAGAGGCTGAGTTACAAGGTCGACCCTTAAAACGTACAGGGATTAGGAGGCACAGTTGGGGGGCTGTTAAAGAGGCTGAGTCACAAGTTCGAACCTTAAGACGTACAGGGATTAGGAGGCACCCTGTACGACGTGATTTGAGTATTCAGGAATTAAAAGCCTTAACACAAGAATGTTCAAGAGCGGGGGTTTGGGGGGCGGCAGCAGCCCCCAACTTTAACTCCTGACACGATCAGCTAACAGTTAGTCAAGCAATAATAAGTAGTAAACTGTACAAAAACGTGCAGAAATTATTTGAAAAAAACTACGTTTTCTAAAGAGTTAAAGAGGCTGAGTTACAAGGTCGAACCTTAAAACGTACAGGGATTAGGAGGCACAGTTGGGGGCTGCCGCCCCCCAAACCCCCCACTTTCGCAGCCTTTAAATAAAAAAAAAAGTTTTTTAAACTGAAAGTAAGGAGCGACATTAAATCTTAACGAACAGAAATTATTCCGTATATGAAAGAGGCTGTGCCCTCCTCAACGCCTCGCTCTTTACGCTAAAGTTTTTATTGTTTAAAAAAAAAGAGTTGTGAGAAAGTCAAACTTTATTAAAGAGCGAGGCGTTGAGGAGGGCACAGCCTCTTTCATATACGGAATAATTTCTGTTCGTTTTAAGATTTAATGTCGCTCCTTACTTTCAGTTTAAAAACCTTTTTTTTTTATTTAAAGGCTGCGAAAGCGGGGGGTTTGGGGGGCGGCAGCCCCCCAACTGTGCCTCCTAATCCCTGTACGTTTTAAGGTTCGACCTTGTAACTCAGCCTCTTTAACTCTTTAGAAAACGTAGTTTTTTTCAAATAATAACATCAATAAAAGGATTCCTATATACCCAGCATCTTGTATTGATCCTGCCAGTCTTCAGTTTAGAAAAACACAATAAGGTTACCCGTCTCATCATAATGTGAATACCATGTTAAAATATGTCAACTTACCTTTTATGGTCCATGCATGCATATAATTTTGTATGTTGGATCTATTCTGCTGGATCTTCACCGGTAGATCACAGAAAAGCTAGAAACAGTCAGAAATTTCCAAATATCACTTTCGACATCAGCATTTACCTTTCGATATTTGATATCGATATTTTGTACGATGTATTTATATATATATCACTATCAAATACTGCCCAACACTACTGTTAACAATATGGATGTACAAAGTGTGTTACTTATTCTTTACTTTTAATTAAAGAACTAACTATCAGAATATCCACCCTTATGACAACCTGGATTAGACCCCGGCACCGCGCCGGCGGATCGACCGAACGCCGCCAACGAGAGGCCCGGTTGGCCGCCACCGAAATGTCGCTACGTCGCTGGCACGCCTTAGGCGCGCCACCGCCAGCAGAGGTGGCGGTGTTTGGCTGACTTTGAATTGATTTTACGGCAATTCTAAATTGCGTCAACCCCAAAGTCGGAGCTTTTCTTTCTCGAGTGGTTAGTAGAAAGGACCCTAGTACTCCCACGAGTACACCATATATGGGCATAGAGTCCCTAGGGAGATGGTTTTCTCACTGAGAATGAAAAAAACAGGAATTTTCTCACTTTTATGGGTGTTTCTTTGACGGTTATGAGTGTTAGTCAATTTATTTGTTGTTTTTCATGGATGTCAACATCAATTTATGTCTGTTTTATGGTTTTTGTCAGTGAGAATGAAAAAACAGGATTTTTTGGAAACTCGTTCGTCTAACCTCCAAAACAATAGCTTAGGTTAGGATCTTCCACCGAAAAATTTAGAATTGAACTTTAAATTTCTTTATGTCTTTTGTGAAATAAAGAACTGAAGTGGAAGATTTTTATTTTCTCTGGTGAAATTAGAAATGAATTGTGTTCTTTAGTAAAATTCAGAAGAGAACTTGAACAATTTGCACTTCTTCGAGAAAACTCAGAATTAAAGTGGAGTTCCTTATCTTCATGTTGAATATTCACAATCAATGTATAACTTTTTCTATCTTCTATGAAAAATTTGGAACAGAACTTTAAATTTTTCATCTCTTTGAGAAAAATCAGAACTGAATTTAAGAAAAATTATAAATAAAGTGAAACTTTTGATCTTCATGGAAAACAATCACAGTCATAGTATTACTTTTTCTATCTTCCATCTAAAAATTTAGAATAGAATTTTAAATTTCTTTATTTCTTTGGGGAACTTAAAACTGAAGTGGAAGATTTTTATTTTCTCTGGAGAAATTAGAATTGAAGTGTGTTCTTTGGTAAAGTTCAGAAGAGAAATTGAACTTTTCTTCACTTCGTTGAGAAAATTTTAAATTGAACTAGAACTTTTTATCTTCCAGGAAAATATTCACAAGTATGGTATTACTTTTTCTATCTTCCACCGAAAAATTTAGAATTGAACTTTAAATTTCTTTATGTCTTTTGTGAAATAAAGAACTGAAGTGGAAGATTTTTATTTTCTCTGGTGAAATTAGAAATGAATTGTGTTCTTTAGTAAAATTCAGAAGAGAACTTGAACTTTTCTTCACTTCGTTGAGAAAATTTTAAATTGAACTAGAACTTTTTATCTTCCGTGAAAATATTCACAAGTATGGTATTACTTTTTCTATCTTCCACCGAAAAATTTAGAATTGAACTTTAAATTTCTTTATGTCTTTGTGAAATAAAGAACTTAAGTGAAGATTTTTATTTTCTCTGTAGAAATTAGAGTTGAATTGTGTTCTTTGGTAAATTCAGTAGAGAACATGAACTTTTCTTCACTTCATTGAGAAAATTTTAAATTGAACTAGAACTTTTTATCTTCCGTGAAAATAATCACAAGTATGGTATTAATTTTTCTATCTCCCACCGAAAAATTTAGAATCGAACTTTAAATTTCTTTATGTCTTTGTGAAATAAAGAACTGAAGTGGAAGATTTTTGTTTTCTCTGGAGAAATTAGAATTGAAGTGTGTTCTCTGGTAAATTTCAGAAGAGAACTTGAACTTTCCTTGACTTCGTTGAGAAAATTTTAAATTGAACTAGAACTTTTTATCTTCCGTGAAAATATTCACAAGTATGGTATTACTTTTTCTATCTTCCATCGAAAAATTAGAATTGAACTTTAAATTTCTTTATGTCTTTGTGAAATAAAGAACTGAAGTGGAAGATTTTTTGTTTTCTCTGGAGAAATTAGAATTGAAGTGTGTTCTTTGGTAAAGTTCAGAAGAGAACTTGAACTTTTCTTCACTTCGTTGAGAAAATTTTAAATTGAACTAGAACTTTTTATCTTCCGGGAAAATATTCACAAGTATGGTATTACTTTTTCTATCTTCCACCGAAAAATTTAGAATTGAACTTTAAATTTCTTTATGTCTTTGTGAAATAAAGAACTGAAGCGGAAGATTTGTATTTTCTCTGGAGAAATTAGAATTGAATTGTGTTCTTTGGTAAAATTCCGAAGAGAACTTGAACTTTTTTATCTTCTGTGAAAAATTTGGAACAGTATTTTAATTTTTTTATCTCTTCGAGCCAGATCTGAACTAAAGTGGAAATTTTTTATATTATTTGGAAAAATAGAAATGATCAATGACTAATTTCTTTTTCATTGAGAAAATTCAGAAGAGAACTTGAACTTTCCTTGACTTCGTTGAGAAAATTTTAAATTGAACTAGAACTTTTTATCTTCCGTGAAAATATTCACAAGTATTGTATTACTTTTTCTATCTTCCACCGAAAAATTAGAATTGAACTTTAAATTTCTTTATGTCTTTGTGAAATAAAGAACTGAAGTGGAAGATTTTTGTTTTCTCTGGAGAAATTAGAATTGAATGTGTGTTCTTTGGTAAAGTTCAGAAGAGAACTTGAACTTTTCTTCACTTCGTTGAGAAAATTTAAAATTGAACTAGAACTTTTTATCTTCCATGAAAATATTCACAAGTATGGTATTACTTTTTCTATCTTCCACCCAAAAAATTAGAATTGAACTTTAAATTTCTTTATGTCTTTGTGAAATAAAGAACTGAAGTGGAAGATTTTTGTTTTCTCTGGAGAAATTAGAATTGAAGTGTGTTCTTTGGTAAAGTTCAGAAGAGAACTTGAACTTTTCTTCGCTTCGTTGAGAAAATTTGGAACAGTATTTTAGATTTTTCATCTCTTCGAGACAGATCTGAACTAAAGTGGAAAAATTTTTATATTATTTTGGAAAAATAGAAATGATCAATGACTAATTTCTTTTTCATTGAGAAAATTCAGAAGAGAACTTGAACTTTCTTGACTTCGTTGAGAAAAATTTTTGTTTTCTTTAAATTGAACTAGTTCAGAAGAACTTGAACTTTTTATCGTTCCGTGAAAATATTCACAAGTATGGTATTACTTTTTCTATCTTCCATCGAAAAATTAGAATTGAAACTTTAAATTTCTTTATGTATTTTGTGAAATAAAGAACTGAAGTGGAAGATTTTTGTTTTCTCTGGAGAAATTAGAATTGAAGTGTGTTCTTTGGTAAAGTTCAGAAGAGAACTTGAACTATTCTTCACTTCGTTGAGAAAATTTAAAATTGAACTAGAACTTTTTATCTTTCGTGAAAATATTCACAAGTATGGTATTACTTTTTTTATCTTCCATCGAAAAATTTAGAATTGAACTTTTAATTTCTTTAGGTCTTTGTGAAATAAAGAACTGAAGTGGAAGATTTTTGTTTTCTCTGGAGAAATTAGAATTGAATTGTGTTCTTTGGTAAAAGTTCCAGAAGAACTTGAATCTTCTGTGAACTTTTCAATTTTTCACTCTTCGTTGACAGAGAAAATTTTTTAATTATTTGGAAAAATAGAAAACTCAAGACTAATACTTTTTCATTATCTTGAACTTTCCTTGACTTCATTGAGAAAATTTTAAATTGAACTACAACTTTTTATCTTCCGTGAAAATATGGTATTACTTTTTCTATCTTCCACCGAAAAATTTAGAATTGAACTTTAAATTTCTTTATGTATTTGTGAAATAAAGAACTGAAGTGGAAGATTTTTGTTTTCTCTGGAGAAATTAGAATTGAAGTGTGTTCTTTGGTAAAGTTCAGAAGAGAACTTGAACTTTTCTTCACTTCGTTGAAACTTTTAAATTGAACTAGAACTTTTTATCTTTCGTGAAAATATTCACAAGTATGGTGGTATTACTTTTTCTATTTTCCACCAAAAAATTTAGAATTGAACTTTAAATTTCTTTATGTCTTTGTGAAATAAAGAACTGAAGTGGAAGATTTTTTGTTTTCTCTCTGGAGAAATTAGAATTCAATTTGTGTTCTTTGGTAAAATTCCGAAGAGAACTTGAACTTTTTTATCTTCTGTGAAAAATTTGGAACAGTATTTTCAATTTTTCATCTCTTCGTGACAGATCTAAATTAAAGTGGAAAATTTTTATATTATTTGGAAAAATAGAAATGATCAATGACTAATATCTTTTTCATTGAGAAAATTCAGAAGAGAACTTGAACTTTCCTTGACTTCGTTGAGAAAATTTTAAATTGAACTACAACTTTTTATCTTCCGTGAAAATATTCACAAGTATGGTATTACTTTTTCTATCTTCCACCGAAAAATTAGAATTGAACTTTAAATTTCTTTATGTCTTTGTGAAATAAAGAACTGAAGTGGAAGATTTTTGTTTTCTCTGAGAAATTAGAATTGAAGTGTGTTCTTTGGTAAAGTTCAGAAGAGAACTTGAACTTTTCTTCACTTCGTTGAGAAAATTTGGAACAGTATTTTAAATTTTTCATCCCTTTGAGAAAAATCTGAACTAAAGTGGAAAATTTTTATATTATTTGGAAAAATAGAATTGAATAAAAACTAATTTCTTTTTCATTGAGAAAATTCAGAAGAGAACTTGAACTTTCCTTCACTTCATTGAGAAAATTTAAAATTGAAATAGAACTACTTATCTTTCGAGAAAATATTCACAGCTATGATATAGCTTTTTTCTATCTACTATGGAAAAATTTAGAATTTGTAAAATTGGTTTATGAAGCATATTAAGAAAAGAACTTGTTCTGAAATGCCTTTTGAAAAGTATTTCTTGGTGTTGAGGTATCCAAAACGCTGTAAAGTATAGTTGTGGGTGAAAAAGATAAGTACTTCAAGTTGGAAAATGGGTTTAGGAGGGACATTAAGAAAGTAACTTGCTCTGGAATGGTCTTTGAAAAGTATTTCTTGGTGTTGAGGCATCCAAAAAGCTGTAAAGTATAGTTGTGGGTGAAAAAGATAAGTACTTCAAGTTGGAAAATTGGTTTAGGAGGGACATTAAGAAAGTAACTTGCTCTGAAATGGTCTTTGAAAAGTATTTCTTGGTGTTGAGGTATCCAAAAAGCTGTAAAGTATAGTTGTGGGTGAAAAAGATAAGTACTTCAAGTTGGAAAATGGGTTTAGGAGGGACATTAAGAAAGTAACTTGCTCTGAAATGGTCTTTGAAAAGTATTTCTTGGTGTTGAGGTAACCAAAAAGCTGTAAAGTATAGTTGTGGATGAAAAAGATAAGTACTTCAAGTTGGAAAATGGGTTTAGGAGGGACATTAAGAAAGTACTTGCTCTGAAATGGTCTTTGAAAAGTATTTCTGGGTGTTGAGGTATCCAAAAAGCTGTAAAGTATAGTTGTGGGTGAAAAAGATAAGTACTTCAAGTTGGAAAATGGGTTTAGGAGGGACATTAAGAAAGTAACTTGCTCTGAAATGGTCTTTGAAAAGTATTTCTTGGTGTTGAGGTATCCAAAAAGCTGTAAAGTATAGTTGTGGGTGAAAAAAGATAAGTACTTCAAGTTGGAAAATGGGTTTAGAATGGACATTAAGAAAGTAACTTGCTCTGAAATGGTCTTTGAAAAGTATTTCTTGGTGTTGAGGTAACCAAAAAGCTGTAAAGTATAGTGGTGGGTGAAAAAGATAAGTACTTCAAGTTGGAAAATGGGTTTAGGAGGGACATTAAGAAAGTAACTTGCTCTGAAATGGTCTTTGAAAAGTATTTCTTGGTGTTGAAGTATCCAAAAACCTGTAAAGTATAGTTGTGGGTGAAAAAGATAAGTACTTCAAGTTGGAAAATGGGTTTAGGAGGGACATTAAGAAAGTAACTTGCTCTGAAATGGTCTTTGAAAAGTATTTCTTAGTGTTGAGGTAACCAAAAAGCTGTAAAAGTATAGTTGTGGGTGATAAAGATAAGTACTTCAACTTGGAAAATGGGTTTAGGAGGGACATTAAGAAAGTAACTTGCTCTGAAATGGTCTTTCAAAGGTATTTCTTGGTGTTGAGGTAACCAAAAAGCTGTAAAGTATAGTTGTGGGTGAAAAAGATAAGTACTTCAAGTTGAAAAATGGGTTTAGGATGGACATTAAGAAAGGAACTTGTTCCCGTCAGGACCTCCTGATAGGGTTCTACCGATTATGTAATCAATTTCTCAGAAATCCAATTGTCTTAGTCGATTACGTCTTTCTATGCCCATATATGGACCCCCGTCATGACCTTCTGATAGGGTTCTACCGATTATGTAATCAATTTCTCAGAAATCCATTTGTCCTAGTTGATTACGTCATTCTATGCCCATAAATGGATTCCCGTAAACGAGCTCCTGATAGGGTTCTACCGATTATGCAATCAATTTCTCGGGAATTCTCTCCCTTCGATTACGCAATCAATATATCTCTTCCCCACCTTCTCCTTAGAAACAACAAATTAATTCCCCTTTCTTGAATCAATAATTCCCCTTAGAAACAACAAATTAATTCCCATTTCGTGATATATCAATCAATCTTGACATCACCTGTCAGACATTATTAAACTTTGCCTGGAAACAATTTGATTAGTGATTGACAGTACCTGTCAGACATTATTAAACTTTGTCCGGAAACAATTTGATTAATGACTGACAGCACAGGTGTTCCAAATTCCCAATCGTTTTAATTAACCACGTGTTCTCCCTAATGACTCTATGCACATGGCCAAAACAACAACAACATCGACCTTGACATTCGCTGAGAGCGTGCACTTACAACAACAACAACAAATACTCTTTCCTAGATCATAACATTCTCCCCTAGCGGGCACTTGGCCAAAAACAACACCAACAAATACTCTTTCCTAGATCATAACATTCTTCCCAGGCACTTGGCCAAAAACAACAAATACTCTTTCCTAGATCATAACATTCGCCTCGAGCGTGCCAAAAACACACCTGGGAGAAAGAGGTCATTGACCGATTACGCAATCATTCTCCCTAGGGAGGCTATGCCCATATATGGACTCCCGTCACGATCAATAGGGGCATCTCTACTGCTATAGCGTTGCCCTGATTATCCTGTTCATGAGCGCCCATAGGCTGAATTCCAGGGGGGGGCTTACCTTGTCTAATTGGCACTTTTAATGCCATATAATAGAAATTTCAAAACAAAAATATAAAGATAAGGCAGCATCATTCAGCCAGGAGGGGGCTGGAGCCCATTCCTGCCCCCCTTATGGGAGCCCATGAGCCTGTTGTATGTGAGAAAAAAAAAATAAGTCAAAGGTATTTTAATTCAAAGCCATGTGACGAAGACAACTTATTTTTAAGATTTAGGGGGATTTTATGTTGTTGTTTGTTTTGGTTGAGCAAATTTTGGTATGTTACACCAAAAACTGGATTGATTTTGTTATAGCTAAATCACAGAGACTGTCACGGTATTTGCATATACTGATACAGATTGAGCAGCAAACAAGGCAAAGTCCATCTCCCTTGCTATTTTATCCTCGACTTAGAGAAGATCATCATGGGAAATATACGTTTTCTATAAACGTGGTTCAAAATATTTGGCAATCGTTACGGGTATGACCAAACCAAGGCACACAAACCTAGAAGGCTTTTTATCTAGCAAAGCCTTTCAGAGTTCCTCGGTATAATTTGAGATTCTACCCCGATTAAACGGAGTTTGAATGTGAAAGCAGGTTATGCCATCTTATGGATCCAGATATACATGCTATGTATGCCTCTCAGTGTGTATGAGCCAAAGGATTGGATACACTATTCTTCTTCTTCTTGGCCATTTCCGAAATTATTTTGTTATACTACTACTACTAAAAATTCCCTGCAACACCAAGCTGCCTAAGGCCAGCTTGAAGCTTGAAGCTAGTCAATATTCTCCTTAGCCAACATCACCTTAAATCATCCATCGTTCTAGCAGCATAGACTTCCTACTCTTAAGTTTCAAACCTATTTAGCGCCCTGAACTGTTGAAACTTCCAAAAAATCATTCGTTTTTCTAACATTTTCATTTAGGATACTCAAACCCTCAGCAGAATTTAAGTCTAAGAGAGTTTTACTGCTCCAATTGATTTCATGTTCTGAAATTGCCTTTGCTGTGCTTCTTAGGACAAAGTCAAAAAAAATGATCCATATAGATAGGGATAGAACGCAACCCTGTTTAACTCACGATTTAATGCGAAAATAGCTATTAATCTTATTTCCTACCAAAACCCTAGCAGTCTTTTTGTCGCCCACTAATCACTTCATTATATTTGACTAGTACAACATACAAGGATGTTGCTAAGGGACTTTGCTAAAACTTATTCATCGGCTAAATCATACGCTTGCACATAATCTATAAAGCTGAGGTCTAAATTTGTTTGATGAATCAGGCATATCTTACTAATCTTAATCTAAGAGCGAAAATTCGGTTGACGTATCCTTTTACCTTCCTAAAACCACATCGTTCTTCTCTTCAAACTTAATCTACAGCATCTTTAAGTCTAAAAAGAATCATCATACTCAGCAATTTGCTTCATACAGAATTCAAGCTAATTCTCTTTAATAACCCCACTCACTCTTATGTCCTTTCTTACGGAGGGGTCTAATTAGCTGTTTTCCTAAAATGGCTACAATTTTACCTTTGGTGGCCTACTCTCACTAATTTTTCTTCACAAAATTAATCTTCCTTCACCAGTGGCGGATCCAGGGGGAGGGCGACGAGGCACGCCCCCCCCCCCTAACGTAGTCTAAACTAGTGTAATTTACTTAATTAACGCAAGTTTGCGTTAAATAAACTTGCTCCTAACGCAAGTTTATGGGATCAACCTATTTTGCACCCCCCCCCCCCCCCCCTAAGAAAATCCTGGATATGCCCCTGTCCTTCACTTCCAGAGTGTCACAAAATTCTTCAACATGTTCCATATATTTTCGTGTAACATTGTCACAGTTTAGCTCATTCTCAAAATATTTTGCCCATCTCTCTTTAACACTTTCCTTATTTCTAATTGTAGAATGTTCCTCTCTTTAACTGGGACTAGTCAAGATTGACTATTAATTCTCAATTATTCAACATGCCAGGAAAATATTTTATTTGTTTTTGGGTATTAGCATCTTCCAAATCTTCAGCAATCTTATCCATGACCTCCATTACACACCTCCTTAATTCCCATTATAATGCTTTCTCCACTCTCATTACCTTGATATTATTTTCATATGAATCTTTTAGTTAAATAATTATTTGTAGAAACTTCTCCTCTTCTCTACTAAGCATTAACCATTCTCACTGATATTCCTAATTGCGTTTCTAACTTTCCTCTCTAAGGCACCATCAGCGACTTCGCAAACTATTTTACTAAAATTGTTCCATCCATCTTCTATATTGTAAGGTTTTATATTCTCGCTTTTTGTATCCAACGGCTTATCCTAAGGTTTTATATTCTCCCCTTTTGCATCCAACGACTTGTGGAAAGTTTCTCTCTAATTTTCATCTTGGAGTTTATCAACGCACATAGCTTTCTGGAAGGTATCTACCCTTCCTAAATTTCAGTGTTAGATTAACACTAGACACTATTAGACGGTGAACTTTACTTTTCAAGGAGGCACACTTGTGCCTCTATAAAGAGGCGACCCTTCACAATGTTAAGCGATTTCAGGTCCTAGAGGTCGCAGAGAGACGGCGGTAAT
This sequence comes from Artemia sinica, assembly GCA_027921565.1. NCBI lineage: Eukaryota > Metazoa > Arthropoda > Branchiopoda > Anostraca > Artemiidae > Artemia > Artemia sinica. Next base: position 43,817,442 of record CM051267.1, read on the forward strand.
CGCATTTTGTAGCCCAAACTCAAACTAAGAAACTTGCAAAATTTCATCCTCCTCCGACTTTATCTTCATGGGTAAAACTGGGCCGGAAGTTTCGACCCTCCCACCACAGCCCCCCTTTAACGTTGTCCGATTGGTCTGAAATTTAGAGGTTAAGCTTTCCTAGGGCCCGGGAGCTTATCCTCGAAATTTCAGCTCAATCCGATCACTCCTTCCCTGTTTTCAAAAAACCAAATGTAGCCACTTAAAATTCATCATTTCTTTTTTTTTTTTCTTATCCACGCCTACAGGCCACAGTTGGCAACTGATCCGGGTGAATGAGGACTCATTCGAAGCAGAATTCGACCTGTTAGGGCCTTTTGATATTTTCAGACCGAAAAAATTATCCCCCGAATTTACATTTACGAAAAACACCGTTTTCCTATAATAGCCCATGTTAATTTTTCCCACCACAACCCCCCCTTTAACGTTGTCTGATCGGGCTGAAATTTAGAGGATAAGCTTTCCTGGGCCTGGGAGCTTATCCTCGAAATTTCAGCTCAATCTGATCACTCCTTCCCTGTTTTCCAAAAACCAAATATCAAGTTTTGTGGGAATTTGCTTGCGTCGAAATAAGATTCCATTTACTAAAAAAAACGATTACAATTGTGTCTCATTAGTCCAGCGGTTGATACTCCAGACTGTCAGGCGGAAAACCCGGGTTCGATTCACCGTCAGAGCAAATTTTTTATATACTGAATTTAAACTTTAAAAAAGAAACTCAGTTTCTTTTTTTAATTATTTGAAAAAAATTACGTTTTCTAAAGAGTTAAAGAGGCTGAGTTACAAGGTCGACCCTTAAAACGTACAGGGATTAGGAGGCACAGTTGGGGGGCTGTTAAAGAGTCTGAGTCACAAGTTCGAACCTTAAGACGTACAGGGATTAGGAGGCACCCTGTACGACGTGATTTGAGTATTCAGGAATTAAAAGCCTTTACACACAAGAATGTTCAAGAGCGGGGGGTTTGGGGGGCGGCAGCCCCCCAACTTTGACTCCTGACACGATCAGCTAACAGTTAGTCAAGCAATAATAAGTAGTAAACTGTACAAAAACGTGCAGAAATTATTTGAAAAAAACTACGTTTTCTAAAGAGTTAAAGAGGCTGAGTTACAAGGTCGAACCTTAAAACGTACAGGGATTAGGAGGCACAGTTTGGGGGGCTGCCGCCCCCCAAACCCCCCGCTTTCGCAGCCTTTAAATAAAAAAAAAGTTTTTTAAACTGAGAGTAAGGAGAGCGACATTAAATCTTAAAACGAACAGAAATTATTCCGTATATGAAATAGGCTGTGCCCTCCTCAAACGCCTCGCTCTTTACGCTAAAGTTTTTATTTAAGTTGTGAGAAAGTCAAACTTTAGCGTAAAGAGCGAGGCTTAGCCTCTTTCATATACGGAATAATTTCTGTTCGTTTTAAGATTTAATGTCGCTCCTTACTTTCAGTTTAAAAACCTTTTTTTTTTTATTAAAGGCTGCGAAAGCGGGGGGTTTGGGGGGCGGCAGCCCCCCAACTGTGCCTCCTAATCCCTGTACGTTTTAAGGTTCGACCTTGTAACTCAGCCTCTTTAACTCTTTAGAAAACGTAGTTTTTTTCAAATAATAACATCAATAAAAGGATTCCTATATACCCAGCATCTTGTATTGATCCTGCCAGTCTTCAGTTTACAAAAACACAATAAGGTTACCCGTCTCATAATAATGTGAATACCATGTTAAAATATGTCAACTTACCTTTTATGGTCCATGCATGCATATATATTTTGTATGTTGGATCTATTCTGCTGGATCTTCACCGGTAGATCACAGAAAAGCTAGAAACAGTCAGAAATTTCCAAATATCACTTTCGACATCAGCATTTACCTTTCGATATTTGATATCGATATTTTGTACGATGTATCGATATATATATCACTATCAAATACTGCCCAACACTACTGTTAACAATATGGATGTACAAAGTGTGTTACTTATTTCTTTACTTTTAATTAAAGAACTAACTATCTGAATATCCACCCTTATGACAACCTGGATTAGACCCCGGCACCGCGCCGGCGGATCGACTGAACGCCGCCAACGAGAGGCCCGGTTGGCCGCCACCGAAATGTCGCTACGTCGCTGGCACGCCTTAGGCGCGCCACCGCCAGCAGAGGTGGCGGTGTTTGGCTGACTTTGAACTGATTTTATGGCAATTCTAAATTGCGTCAACCCCAAAGTTCGGAGCTTTTCTTTCTCGAGTGGTTAGTAGAAAGGACCCTAGTACTCCCACGAGTACACCATATATGGGCATAGAGTCCCTAGGGAGATGGTTTTCTCACTGAGAATGAAAAAAACAGGAATTTTCTCACTTTTATGGGTGTTTCTTGGACGGTTATGAGTGTTAGTCAATTTATTTGTTTGTTTTTCATGGATGTCAACATCAATTTATGTCTGTTTTATGGTTTTTGTCAGTGAGAATGAAAAAAACAGGATTTTTCTCACTTTGATGGATGTTTTCTGGATTATTGAGTCTAACGGGGACAGGGTCAATGACACTTCTTTCAAGATCTTGTTTTGTTGTTGTTGTTCGTCCAGGTGCACGCTAGGGGGGAATGTTATGATCCAGGAATAGGAAACAGGAACACGTGTCTCCTTCTAAGCCAATCAAAGGCTCGGTTACATCTCCTTCTAGACCAATCAGAGGCTCGCTGAAATCTCCTTCTAGACCAATCAGAGGCTCACTTACATATGGTTTCCCCATTACATAATAATTCGCCCTTGGGGATTTTGTATATAACGGACATGCATTGTGATTAAATTATCAGAAAGTATTGTGACACAGTGGATTGAACACCCAAAATTATTGATAAAAAAACTTTGTCTACAATGATTAACAATGTAAGTTCTGTTTTAGTACATTTTCATTCTTTATTTTCAAATAAAATTATTTTCCTTGGTCACCCTCCAGTATATTTAGGTAAGTCCCCCCTCCCCCACCCACTCTAATACAAAAACTCCACCATGCTATCTTTATACTCGCTAGAAAACGAAAAATATGTTCTTTTTACTACCTAAAACCCCCCCTCAACCCCCCCCCCCCTGTTTTTACAATTATAATTCTCGCAATTGAATATTTCTCTTTATTCGATAAAATTCTTGCTTTTCTGTATTGTGATCTTTTCTGTAACTGACTTCTGTCAATTCTTAGACATTAAGCCGCTATGTTTTTGAAATAAGCTCTCCGCGCGAGGTTATAAATAATTTGTCACCCTTTTCCTGTTTTGTTTACATTAGCGGTTTTAGCCAATCTAGGTTTTCAATGCTTTTGCGTAATTCTGTGTTTGTCTGAAAATAGCGGAGAACTAATTGTCTGCAAAATTAATATCGTAGATATTTAGGACATTGGAATTCTATATTCTATGTAAGAGCGAAACAAGTTATTCCCCCAAAAATAATTGCTAACAATCTTTTTCTATTTTAAAGCCTATAGAGCCTCAATTCTATCGCCATCATTGTAAAGTGAAAAAAACAAAACTGTTTCTTCGCGTTAGGGCAGTAAGAGGGCCGAGGGTTTCTTAGAAAAAAGATAGCTTTATTATGTGTACTGCATAGATACCATTTACATCCAAGATTGTAATTTAGGCTTATAACCTGATAGGCTAACAATCTTTTTCTATTTTAAAAGCCTATAGAGCCTCAATTCTATCACCATCAATGTAAAGTGAAAAAGCAAAACTGTTTCTTCGCGTTAGGGCAGTAAGAGGGGCGAGGGTTTCTAAGAAAAAAGATAGCTTTATTATGTGTACTGCATAGATACCATTTACATCCAAGATTGTAAATTTATGATCTATAACTTGCTAGGCTAACAATCTTTTTTCTATTTTAAAAGCCTATAGACGGGAAACATTTAAAAATTTTTCTCATCAAGGTAAAAATAGGACCATTTCTCGCAAATTTTACCTTTTTGCTTTGCTTTTGGCTTAGGGGGAGGGGACTTCTTAGTGATAAATGCTTTCTACACAAAATTATGGTTAGTGGGGGTGGGGATACTAATTTTCCTTCTGTAAAAAAGGTGGAAATTATTTTGATACCAATTTTTTCTCTTCTTTTTTAAGGCAAATAGTGAAGAATGTATTGCGGCCCCTCCATCGAAGAGAGCAAGGGAGGACGAGGCAGCCCCTGCGAAGGCGATAGTTAAGCAATATGGTCGCTGGCCGAAGCCTCCCAAACAAGTGTTGACTGCACAAGTCCGTGCCGTCACTGGCCCTGCTACCCAAGCCGCAGCCCAATCTGCGCAAGATTGTGAGCTTGCCCTCTATCATGCGTCACCAGGGCCTTCAAGACCTGCCCCACATACACAAGGTCAGGAGGTCCAACATGCTTCGCCAGGGCCTTCGGGCACTCAAATACAGCCGGAATTTGCAAATGTGAGCGTTTTTTTCTTACCTAACTTATAGAAATATCTAAACATAGCCATTTTTCATCGCGCTGTAAAAGTGTGTGTGTCTCAGAGATATTAAAATATTAACCCTCCGCCCCCAACCATTGTTTTAAGTTTCTCTGCTCCCCCCTCCCTCAGAGATATCTAAATATAATGTATTTTTTTTTGCTTTGTCAAAGAAAACCACTCTCTTTTTCTAATCTTTCCAATTTTCTCTGGCCCCACTGTAGGCCATAAACTGTTGCTATTTTTCAACCTCATAATAATATTTTTAGTTAATTTCTAGTGAATTACTGTTAGAGATTCTTTTTATCTCAAAATGCTATTTTCGCTAGAATATTATAGTTTTAAGGGGCCTTCCAACAATCGATTCATTTCATCACAGTAAAAGTGTGTCAGAGATATTAAAGGACATTGTTCCCCTTTTTAAATCAGGTCAATTATCGTATACATTCAGTCTGCTGAATTCTCATAGTGAAGCCGAAAAGGGCACTATATTCTGATCATATTTCCTCATAAAAAATTCTTTACGTTATAAACTGCTTTTATTTAAACACAATTCTCTATCGGAAAGGGATAGGCTATCAAGTAAAGACCGCGGTTTTTTCAAAAGCTGATTAGTTTCTACCTTTTCTTCCATCTTTTAGGACTTTTCTTTTCGCTTTTTTTTCAACACTGTAAAGTTATGTCATAGATTTTAAAAGATGTTTTCCCCCCCCCCACTCAATTTGAAGGACAGAGATTATACCATTTATCTCTTACACATATGGATTCTAGTTTGCGTAATATTGTTGACAACTTTCAACCTTACAACTTGCCAAGATTTTGGGGAGACATTCAATAAGAGTTAACGGTTCCCATCTAATTGTATTTTCCTGAATATCTTGGAAATAACAGACAAGATTACAATAATTAAGCTCATGAGTTCACAACCTGTAAGGAAGTAGAGAAACGACTTATTTCCAAAATTATGGTCTAACAATATGTTTTTAGGACATTATGTAAACGGCCAGGAGCTGTGGGGTCCGGGAAGCATGGCGGTCCCTATGGCGGCCGAGAAGCGCTGTGGGCCCGGGTAGGGAAGCGCCGCGGGCCTGGGAAGCGCTGCGGTGGCCCGCTGGGCCGGGGCGGGTCGGAGGGGAGCCGCTGGGCCGCTCGGAGAGGGGCATTAGATAGTGGAAATTGACGGGGGGAGTTGTTTGAACAAAATCAAATTGCCTTCTATGTCATTTTTAAAAATGTATTAAGCTGGAACTTTCAGAATATCGATTGAGTAGGGAATTAAATGCTACTAAGCGCATTTTAAATAATAATTCAATTTAAGAAATATGGATGATTTAGACACATTGAAAATAAGCTATTTTTTATTTATAGGTCGTTCTGGTTCCATATTCGCCATCATCATCCTCAGCAGTTGGAGAAGGAGAGGACGCGCATGTGGAGCTCCCCAAACAATTCACTATGGGATGATATCATTTTACATCAAATTCCAGATAATATTGATGAGTTTATAGGTGATTTTTTAAATGTTGATTATAGCGCAGTTGAGCAGGGGGATTTACCTTTGCTGAGTCCAAACACATTGCAGCTTTTAGATGATTTTACCCGGGAATTAACAGGGAATCCTCCTCCTCCTCTAGCCCCCGATAACCTATTTCCACTTCAATCGAATGAAGTGGATTCCCATACCCCAAATATTGAACAATGTGGAGGGGGAGGGTGTGTTGATAATATACAAGAGGGGGAGGGGAAGGAGGGGGGGCAATGTCCAATTTACGACTTTTCCCGAATTTCAGTTATCAAATACAATTTTAAATGCAATAGTTGTCTACACTGCAACTTTTGGTGACCCTTTTAATTCGCTTTTGTGTGGTAATTTTGTGTTTGACCCCGCAGAAATTGTGCATGACTATGTAGATAAAATTCGTGCACTGCTGGAGAACCAAATTCAATTATGGGGAGGGATTCAATTAAGGTTTCTATTGTTTTAAAGGTGTGTTCTATTTAAATGAGGGAAAAAGTGAAGTTTACCACCGTTATGTACACTCCGAGATGCGTGTGATTTATACAAATTTAGAAATTTTGAGGGTTTTTTTGCGAGTGGATAGGTCATATTATTGCGCATCTTGAGAATTATAATGAAAATGGGAGCGGCTCTGTAGTTCTTTATGTTGAAAATTTAAGTGTGAATATTTGTAAATTTAAGAAAGATTTTATTTTAAGAGGGCGGCAGGTGGGGGGGAGGGCAGTAGTTTAAAATATAATCCAGATTTAGTAGGTTGTCGTGGTGTCCAGAAGATCTGTTTTGAAACAGGTCAAAAATGTTTCAAGTACGCTTTCCTCATATCAGCATTTCAGCCTCTAGCAGATGACGCTACCAAAACGAATTTAGACGATTGGGCTGTACATGGGAAGGAGGGGTCCAATTTCCCCATTGTAGATTTCAGTTGTTTAGAGGGAAAATACCCAGTAAAGCTTAGGTCTATTGATATTTTTGAAAGGGCCAATGCCCATTTAAATATCGGCGTTACTGTGGTTCAGTATGAAACTGAATTTGAAGATGGGGTTCGTTTAAAAAAGAAGGGGATGGTTTTCCCAGTAAGGGGCCCGTCGATTGAATTGGTCAAACATTGGGTTTGGTTGTTGTGCACACCACCATCTAGTGACCTTGCCACTTCAATTGGCCATTTAATCCAATCACAGACATCAGTAGAGTTCTGGGGGAGGGTCAGAAAAGGGGGGTATGTTTCTACTGTCCGACATGCCTGTCTCGATTTTGGACAGAATTAAAGCTGCAAAATCATATGAAGCACTGTAGACGGCATGGCTATTAGAAAGTGGAAACGGTTTCAGGGGATAGGGCCATTTTACGCTTCAAAAATTTCCAAAACACCCTCCTCCAGTGCAACAAAATATCTTTGGACTGTGAAGCTAAGCTGGTGGAAGTGAACGATCCTCGACTTCCAAACCGAATCAAAGAACATCAAGCTATTGCAGTGTCCTATGCCCATGCGCAAAGAGACAATTCTAACACCATGCGGTTGTTAGAAATAGTAGAAACATTGGATGAGAGAGAGTTCATGATCAAGGCACTGACTAAATAATTGGCACCGCTAATGGCGCTATTTCTCGTTTGAGAAATACACATTATCGTATGGTGTTGTCTGCAGAGGATCTTCTCGCGATTAAAAATCAAAAAATATGTTGGGTTTTTAAGGGGGAGTTTGTAGAGGGGGATAAAGGGACTAAAGGGAAAAGAGGGGGGAGGGGAAAGTCAGAGATCATAATCACTTGTGGCAGGAAATATCCTCTGGGGGTAGTAATTTTAGAGGGGTTGCGCATCAATCGTGTAACTTAAATGTTAGCCAGCAGTTTTTTTATCCCAGTTTTTATTCACAATGCAAATTATGATTTAAAATTTATTTTACCGGCACTGGCACGTATGCACAGGGAGGGAGGGGGAGTAGATAGTCCATGGGTAAATAATTCATTTACTTATAACATATTCCCAAATCGGCCGAGAAGTTGTTGCTTCTCGAGCTGAAATGGCAGGTAGTAAATAATGGGCATACGTGTTGGAATAAAATCAGGTTTTTAGATTCCTTTAGTTTCTTTCCCAAGGCATTGAGTCAATTGATTCAAGTGCAGAAAAGCGACAATTTTGATAGCTTTCCCTTGCTTAAACAGAACTTTTCAGACAGTGAAATGTATGACCGATTTACCTGCAAAGGTGTATACGCATACGACTATTACTGTTCTGGCGCTTGCTTAAGCGAGGTGGAACTACCTCCAATTGAAGCTTTTTACAATTCACTCACCAACAGTGAATGCAACGCCGAGGACTATGAGTTTGCCAAGAAGGTGTGGGCTAAGGGGAATTGTAAAAATGGGTAGGATTATTGTAGACTGTACTTGGCCAGTGACGTTTTAACTCTGTTGGACATAGTCTGTAAGAACACAGACTAAATCTATTTAGAGTTCGGGTTAGATATAGGATATTATTTTTCCATGCCTAATTTGGTGATGGATTTGATTTAAAAATTAGTAGGGAGGAAAGGCCTAATCGCCGACTTAGATCAGCACCTTTTTGTAGAGCGTTCAATGAGGGGGGTATGTTTTTCATGGGGATCGCGTCTTGTCAACCGATCCGAGCGGACTAAACAGCGGTGCAAAGTCAAATGCAGTGTTCTTGGACATGAACTCATTGTACCCCTCGGCAATGTCTCACTACTCTATGCCGTGTGGGAACTATGAATGGCTTGAGAATCCTTGTGAATTCCCCGACATTACCACCGTCGAGGACAAAATGCGCCACAAGGATGGTTCTTTGAAATTGACGGGCCTATTCCACTGGCGCTTCACGATTCAGTCAGAGATTTTGTTTTCCCTGTATCAATCGACCCGTGAGCAGGGACTCACTGAGCCCCTACAATCGATCATTGGTCGAGGATATGGGGATGAACTGGACCCCCTCTAAGCAAAAACTGATTGCTGATTTGGACCCTAAGGTGAATATCGTTGTTCACCATGTGCTTTTGCACTGGATGGTGAACAATGGTTTCAAGATCATCAAAATACATGGTCCTGCAGTTCAATCAGAAACCATATTTGAAAACGTTTATCGACACTTTTGTTGATAAACGCTCTAGGGCAAACTCCAAAGTAGAGAAGGAAATGTACAAACTCATTCTAAATTCAGCGTTTGGCAAAATGTGTGAAAGCGTTCGCAACAGATCTCACTGCGATGTCGTGACTGACCCTCTAGAGTGTGCACGAATTATTGCCGACCCCAATTTTACATCGTTCACGAGTATAGAGGCTGGCATGGTTCTTCTACACAGGAAAAAGCGAAATGTGGTACTGAACAAGAATATAGCAGGAGGTAGTTCAGTACTAGAAATTTCCAAAAAGCTCATGTTGTCGTTTTTTTACAATGTGTGCAAGGTGCAATGGCCACGGGAGGGGGAGGTTCAAGTTTACTACGGGGATACAGATTCTCTGCTGTTAAAGGTAAAAACCGAGGATTTATTGGGTGATCTAGAAAAGGGGGAAACACATCAGCTCGCGGATGGATTTCACCAACTGGAATCCGGCCCTCTACCCCGAGTTGGTGAAACGTCAAGCCCCCAACCAACTATTAATGTTAAAATCAGAGACGGGGAGTGATTTGATATCCAGGGGGGTGTTCCCGGGTCCTAAAGTTTATTGCGTTGAAACTCATAATGGGGATGAAAAGCAGGCGTGTAAAGGGGTGCCTACACATTTTGTAAAGAGCAATTTCGACATGAGCGTGTACAGAGACTGTGTAGAAAGTAGCCTAGTGCCGAGAGCACAAGTGCTTGCAATTCGCTCTCTACAGTATAAAAATTATACTGTAAGAGTGGAAAAAAATGCAATGTCGTGTATATCCGACAAAGTCTATGTGCTCGAGAATGGTGTGAGTGTGCACTGCCACATGGCCACTACCTTATTTCAGACCGAGTTGAATGCATAGACTATCGCAATCAACTTGGTCTGGATAAATTAACCTAACCACTAACCAACTAACCTTTCATAAATTAACTAACCCAACTAACCTTTCATAAATTAACTAACCCAATCTCATCTTAACCACCTTAACCCAACCTGACCCAACCTAACCTGCAGCAGTGGCGACAACTATTGTACTGTTTTGCCCGCGGCCCCGGGGTTTGGGGGTCCCGCCCGCGGCTCCTGGGGGGGTGGGGGGCCCCCGTCCGCGGCCGGCCTTCGGCCCCGGAGGGGGGGGGGAGGGGGAGTCCTCCTTTTAAATTCATTATGTTCAACTGAGCTATCAATTTTAAAGTTCATGTTCCACGTGTTTTTTTTGTTGTTTTCAAGTGCAGTTGTACAAAAAGTGTGCTACTCTGTGTGTTTGCTAATGTACATAAAGTGTTCTTGCTGGACAAAAAGTGTTTTTTAAGACAATAAGTGTTCTTGTTCATGTTCATGTTCATGTACAAAAGTGTTTTTTTTATGATATACATAAAGTGTTATTTTTATGTTGTTGTTCATGTTCATGTTGAACAAATAGAGTTTTCATGTTGCAAATAAATGACCATGAAATATTATTTTTGTCAGGGTCTTGTTGAACAAGTGTTATTCTTATGTTGTTGTTGTTGTTCATGTTGAACAAATAGAGTTTTCATGTTGCAAATAAATGACCATGAAATATTGTTTTTTTGTTTGTCGCTCTTGTTAACTTAGATAGATCAATGGGTAAATTATTACTACTACTTATTCACTGGACACGTATGATTTACAGTTAGTTATAGTCCGACTGTTGTCAACAACACAGCAGCATGTATCAATTTAAAACACCCTTCAGATCATTTCTGTGTGGTCCCTCAATGTCGGGGAAAACAACACTTTTAGCTAAGATAATTCAAAATTGTCAGAAAATGTTTTTGGAAAAACAAAAAAAAATTATTATTGCTATAGTATTTGGCAGGAGTCCTACGATCAAATAAAAGCAATTGCCACAACCATACAATACAATTCATACGGGGACTTGATGTTTTCAATAGTATTGAACCGAACTCGTGGCTGATTATTGATGATTTGGCTGAATCCATTGAACAGTTTCTCACAGGAAATGCTACAACTGTTCACCGTTCACTCCCACCATGAAAACATTTCCATAACCCTAGTTCTACACAATCTGTTTCATCAGAGCAAATGTATGCGAACCCTTGCATTGAATTGCACCATCTATATTATCTATCGAGTTGTTCGTGATTCTAGCTCGCTAATAACTCTCAATAAACAGATATACCCCGGCGCCCCTAAATTTCTGTTGTCAGCGTGCACTCAGGCGACTAATAAGCCCTACGGTTACATTTTGCTGGATCTTAATCAGAGCACGCCCGAGGATCTACGTGTAGTCACCGACATTTTCGACAAAGAAATTACAGTATATCTTCCGGTGAACAGTAGAAAAGGCTATTAGTTGGTGTTATGACACTGAAGAAACTACACGAGCAACTGCATTTATTTTCCGTTTTAAGCACTTCAAACCTCCACTCAGGAAGGCTATACTCAAACATGGTGTTGACAATGATTTCATTAATCTAATATCTGAACTTTGTTTAAATTTAACCGAGGGTAATGTTCAACTGCCAGAAGGTGTTCGACAACAGACAAAGCAACATCGTTCCACTGTACGTGCCTTGGCTTGCAAAACAAGGGAAAAATTTTTAAAAGAAAACGTCTCCTTCAAGCGGGCGGTAGCTTTTTCACACTTTTACTGCTAATAATTGCAGGACTTGTAAACAGTTTTCTCTAGAGAGAGAATGGCTAAACCCTATAAATTGACACCATTTGAACTTGTCCTCTCGCCCGTCGAATATTTTGAAGACAATCTAAGCAAATTCATTAATGATGAGAATATTGCCGATGACAAAAAAACTGCTTTTAATTCAAGATGCATTGTGACGTGTGGACAAACATAGACCTTATCGTGAGAGACACACCGTCGCTGTTACCGATCCCTCTAAACAGGAAACATCTCCTCAAGATTTTGCAGCAGCAGTGCAATTAAAGAAGGAGGAATTGGATTCAATTGTATCGAAATTTGGAAACCTGTTGCCAGTCACCTATCGAGAACAGAATAAAAGAGTATTATCATATCTCATGTTGGAAACTGGTGATGAACATCAAGTTCAAGTCGACAGCACAGGGAAACGAATTATAATTCAGGGAAAAAGTCATAATCTAGTTGATTTAATTTGTGATATGGTGACGAATCGTAAAGGACTTTTATCATTTGACAATAATCTATACACCTTTCTAAGTGTATCAAACTTCTCCAAAAGTCTTATTGGCAATAAGCAAATTCTAAAGAAACTAAGAGAATATAGTCCTCCAACAACACCAGCACCATTTAAAAAAGAAGAAGATTCAATATTTGAAAATACTAGCAGCAGCAGCAGTAATGATTTATAACACCTGTGGCTGCTAGTCAAAAGCGACGACGAATTGATTCGCCCTCCAGTGTGCAAAAGGGGAGTGGACATTACACTACGTTTTTGCGTTCAAAATGGATGAAGTTCTGAAAGGTGTCTATGAAAATATTGGTGAAGCGGGAAGTTTAAGTTCCCCCAAAACGCTTTCTAAAGTTGTCTCCGGCAGCAATTAAAAAAAAGCAAAAGAGTATCTAGAGAATGAACCGAGTTACACACTGCATCGGAATCATAGGCTTCGTGGCAAACAATATCGAAAAACTAAAGCCTTTTTCCCTCTGCATATAATGCAAACGGATCTTTTAACTTTAGACGCAATTCAACGGCGTCACAATGCACCCTACAAATATATTCTGGTGGCAATCAGTGTCTTTAGTCGCTATGCCTATGCCATTCCATTCCGGTCAAAGAGAGGTGTTGAAGTTGCTCGGGCCATTGAAAGTATTCTTGAACAGGATTGCTATAGAAAAATTCAATCGGATCGTGGTACTGAATTTGTTAATCCACATGTGCAAAAAGTTCTATTGAAATATAATATTACACTTTATCATATAGTCACAGTCCGATAAAGGCTGCATTGGCTGAACGATTAATAAGAACGATTCGTCTATTAATTTCAAGATATTGTACACTGAAAAATACATCTGCTTTTATTCATGATTTAGATAAAATCGTGCGGATATATAACCATCGACCTCATCGATCTCTGTCCAACTCAAGCCCTCGGGAAGTTCATTACAGTGAAAATACATTTGATGCTTTCCTAAAGCAATACTCCAATGGTGAAAAAGAAAAAAAAATGTGAAGAAGAAATTCAATGTTGGTGATACTGTTCGAATTAATAGAACCACCAATATATTTTTGAAAAGGGGAATTATTTATGGAGCACCGAACTTTTTAAAGTGTCCAAAATCCTGGACACCGAACCCACGACATATCGACTGTGAGACACCAAAGAGGATGAGATTCTCGGCGGTTTTTATGAATATGAACTGCAAAAAGTTAGAAACACTAGTGAAATTTATCAAATTGAAAAGATATTAAAGAGTCGTACTCGTAGGGGCAAGAGACAGTTGCTTGTTCGTTGGCTAGGATACAACTCAGATTTTGATTCTTGGGTCAGTGCTGAAGACATTAACAATGCCCAATGATTTCTATGTGACTTTCATGTCCAATGTTTCTGACCCTCTCTACAATGACTTGAACTTGAATAGAACAAACGATTTTGGACGAAACTCTCTCCCACCATCAAATTCGTCGGTGCATATGAAGTGGCTCTTGTCGACTGTATTCTCAAAAATACCTACGACATCCTGAAAAAAGATCGTAAATATTATATAAAAATTAGACCCTATGATTGGCCGCCACCACCCTCAGGTGATCAAGAACAAATTCAAAAAATCAATTGGATGGATTGTCCATATATTGAATTACCCTACGAGGAACTCACCTGTATGAATGATTTATGTCGTTCTATTAATAAAAGAATTTCCGCTCGTAAAAAAGGAGCTTTTCATTTCAACTATTCAAAGGAGGAGGGTAAGATCTACATTAGTTCACCTATTGCCGATGAAAAGGTTATTCTCAATGATAACCTAAAGGATGTTCTTGGCTCTAAGCTCAATATAATCAATGGTAAAAGTGCCGGAAACACTAATTTCATTTTTGCTGACTACCCGCCTGCCTTCTCCACGGACACTTGTATATTTCTCTACGCTTCATTTGTGGAAACATCTCGGGTTGGTAATTCAAATGTTCCCCTCCTACGAGTTCTTGAACGAAAAAAACCAATCAAGAACATATTCACCACTACAATATAAAGCATCTTCAGTATATTCCCGTAAACACTTCCTATTTGGAACTCTGTCAGCTAACACTACGAACTGAATTAGGTGATCCCATAGCAATTTCAAAAAGTTTGGCTGTGATTACATGCCATTTTCGGCCCATCGTTCAACAACAACAACAACAAGATGTCTAATAGAAAAGTGGTATTCACTTGTCCTGATATTGACTGCTATGTTAATACTCTTGGCCCAAGACAACAGGGCAATGGAATGGACTATTGCAAAGGTCGCTCGTAAATGTCTGGCTACGGTCTTGGCAGTTGGTTTGCTAAGCTCTTTTGCTCTGCACTACCTCTGGCTAGAAAATATCTTGTACTGGCTGCGACAGATTTTGCATACTCTACACTATACGATTGGGGCTCTGGCAAGGATTTTAAAAAAAAAGTGCTTCGGAAAATCTCAGGTCCAATGCGCGAACCCTTGGCGAGAGATTAAAACAAAATGGAAAAGGTTTTAAAAGGTCGAGAAACACTGCATCACTCATCAGTCTCCACTCAGGTCAGAAACGAAAGACATCACCATTCTTGTCAAAGAAAAGAAGGAAAAAGCCGATACGTAGTGTAAACAGAAGAAGAAGCCCCAGGAAGAGAATTGTTAGATCGAAATTAGATTTCTTCTCTTAAGATGTCCTACCTACCACATAAGGATTCTCAACCTTCAATCACCTCATCATTGAATCTATTCAATGCAGAAAATGTTGATGTGAGTGTCAAGCATGGATACTATGAACAATTTTATCCTCAACAACCCCTCTCCGATAATATCCACTTTCAAATTTATTCCAATGAAGACTACTTTATGGACATGTCTTCAACATTTATAGATTTACCAATGAAAGTCCGAAAATCCGATAATACAATGCCAATTCGGGCCGATGGAATATCCTATGAAAACTGTATATTACATAATTTATTTCGTCAAATCAGTGTCTACATCAATGGCAGGCTGTGAGCACAAGCAACAATCTCTCAAATTATACAAGCTATATGCAGTTCATGCTGATGACACCCAAGTCATACAAGGAATTGAGAGGCACCTCCAATGGATATGAATATATTACTAATACTGATAGTACAGATGCACTTAAAAATTCTACAACTAGTGAATTACATCTAGTTGGAAAAATATATCATGAAATATTTAATATACCCCAATGGCTGCCGCCCAATGTTAAAGTGGATATAAAACTAACACTTGCACCCTCCAATTTCATATTGAGAAAAGAACTTGCTGCCAATCCTTATGTGACTCTCTCCCTCACCTCGGCAATACTTCATGTACGCAAACAACAGGTCATGAGTTCTGTTGCTTTGGCAGTGGAAAAACTGAGAGCCAATGGAAATAATATTAAACTACTTGTTCCTCAAACAATCACCAATCAACGTCATATTGCCATGGGGTCACGCACCTTCACCGATTCATCCTTTATCAATGGCAAAATTCCGTCAAAACTTGCTTTGGCATTTGTAAAAAGCGCCAGTGCAATAGGTTAATGGACTGGATGCCCACATAAATTCGAGATGTTTGGACTTTCACCTCTTGTGTGCAAAGTAAACGGCATCCCACTCTACAATCTATCTTTTGATAAATCCTATAGAACATTGTATGAGTTGACCATTCAAACCCTAGATCATGATTCGCAACTATTTGAAAATGGTATAACCGAAGAAATGTTTGCTAAAACACATGGTATCATTGTATTGGATTTGTCTGGCACATAGGATATGAGTATAG
This sequence comes from Artemia sinica, assembly GCA_027921565.1. Lineage (NCBI taxonomy): Eukaryota > Metazoa > Arthropoda > Branchiopoda > Anostraca > Artemiidae > Artemia > Artemia sinica. The sequence goes on from CM051267.1 coordinate 43,833,452, forward strand.
TACGTACGGGGAGTGTGCGTTTAGAGTGTACATTTGCCGACGCATTGGCTGAGAGTATTGCACTAATCTCACTAAATCAATATGAAACCTATTGGGAAATCACTCCCGAAGGCAGTGTTCTACTAGACTTGGCGCCATGAACACCAGTCAAATAATCAATGTATTTAATATGGATCCCTACATGTCCCAGTACAAATCCTATTGTCTGCCCTCGGACTGTCTTGGAAAAATTTAAAGTGTGAACAATAGCTTAATTATTGTTAATAGCAGTCCATCGACTGTGCTGACGGGTCATTGGCTGTGCATCTTTCAAACAATGAAAACGATTGAATTTTTTGATCCTCTTGGTCTACCCTATACATTCTACACACCCCACATCAGCAACTATATTGAGAGCAGTGGGAAAACTATTATTCAAAATCGGAAGAGGGTGCAGGATCTAACGACTAAAAGCTGTGGCCTCCATGCACTACTATATTTTGTGTTCCGATGTCGCGGCTATACTTACAAGCAGTTTCTCCACATTTATGGTGACAATCCACGTCTGAACGACTTTCTAGTGGAAAATATCCTCTCAGACCTATATAATATTGATTTCAGTGCCCTAAGAGTAAAGTGCTTAAAAAATGTTTGTGAATTTGTTTATTAATAAAATGCATATATATACAACAATGTCTTTAAATCTTCACTTTAGATTTCTTCGTCTTCGGTGTATAGGCAACTGTCGTGAACCACTAATGCCGGTAAATCATTTGGATTCACTGTATATTGATCTTGATTGACTGCAAAGTCAGGGTCACATTTTCTACAGTACAATGTAACTTCACTCTTGTCATATCTCTTTGTATAGTCAATGATACTATTTGCATTCATATTATTAAATTCGCGAGTTTCAATCTGTCTATTTGAAGCAATATCAAATACAGTGTTTTCAAATGGTGAATCACATTCGGTAACTGCCAAATAAAAATCACTTGGTTTATAGTCATAATATGCAGTGTCGTCACAACGATGACGTAGAAACCAAATTGTCTTGTTACCCCAACAGTTGAATCGTAGACCAGATTCCTCTTCCCAGAATAATTTAAATCAACGACGATACCAATCTCGTAGAAATAAACTAAAATCACGTTTGGGATTCTTTCCAATCATAGCGGGGTAAGTATTCTCCCAATGATCACATTTATCAAAGTGACAATTGGAGCACAGAGGCCCTCTAGGGTGACAGTCACAATTCTCCTCAAGACATGATTACATCCTTTAATTTGTACTGCATAGCCTCTATGTAATTTACAAGGATTACATAATTTACACTTTTCACTATAGTCATCAATAGTTTTGTACAATTCTCACATTGAGTCCAACTGCCAAGAGTGTACATGCACAATGGACATGTATAAAACATTTTTTGGTTTCCGATGTCAACTCTCTCACAGCTAAAACGAAACTGATCCTCGTTCGATAAATTCAGTGAGGGGAATGGGGAGAGGAGTAACTCTGTGACGTTACCTCTTTCGAAGGAGGAGCCATCTACATTGAATCCATTGGCAATGTTTTCAAAAGTATATCCACGATATTATTCTGCTTTGTTCCAATTAATATATCAATAAATTGACTATAAGCACTTGAGTCACATCTTAAAAGTTTCTTACAATAGTCCAATGGGGGAGAATCAGTCCTCATTATATTGTCAAGTGTTTCCCCGAGAGAATATCCTGCGTTGAAGAGATAACTCGAGAAAATCGTCATCCAAAATCAAATGTTTTTCCATAAACACTAGATTTGATCTAATTCTCTCTTTTCTCAAATTTATTCATTTTTCAATCCTTTCACTCTGACTGCTGACTCTAGACTGACCCTGATTCGTTAGCCCTAGCATTCTAACCTGACCAGAAAGAAAGGGAACATTTTCGAAACAATTTATTTGAATAATTACAACAACAACAATAATACTAAGCATGTTGGGGAGAGTGGGGTTGGTTCGGACACGGGGTGAGTCTGGACAAGAGCCTCTCTTCCTACAACGCCCTCTAAAATTCACCAAAAAAATACCATAGACGTGCCATCTAGTACCCTACTTGAGTATGTAGTTTGGTTATCACACGTGCAATCGTTTTTGAAATATTTGAGAAAAACCGAAAAAAGGTTGGTGTGGCGTCCTGTATCTTTCTTTGTTTGTGATTTTATTTGGCCGTTATTACTAGTCATTGAATTTTGCTGACTGTTGCAGCGTTTAACTATGGCATTGCTAAGTTGTTTAAATTTTAGTTTTTGGCGGCATCTATAGTAGTTACAGCGTCAGTGAGGTTTCAGACTTTTTATCGCGGGTGGGGTTGCTTCGGACAACGGTAGTGGGGTGGATTCGGACATTGTCTGAACCCACCCCAGACACTTTTTTGTGGTCAGTATTTCCACCTTTTCCTCTTTTTTTCACATCGTGTACCTGTTAATATGCATTTTATTACTTGTTACTAAAAACAGTTTCTTTCAGAATGCCTCGATCATACAAAACGAAGCGACAAGACCCTCCCGTTAACATAGAAAACATGAAGAAAGCAGTTGGGACTTATCTGAAAAAGGAAGGAACATTGAGACAAATTGCAGAAAACTTCGGCATAAAGAAGTCCACGCTACTGGACTATGTCAGGCGCTCGAGGCCGCAGACAGGAGAAGCGGATAAAAGTGTCAACGAAGAGCCTGGGCCACTGCAGATAAACTTCCCGACGAGACCAAAACATAACAGGCAAGTTTTTGAAGCGAACACGAGCGAAAACTAGCCGACTACTTTCGCACTTGTTCGAGAATGAACCATGGACTGACAACAACTGAAGCACGAAAATTTGCTTACTCTTACGCCCGTGCGAATAAACATTTCTGCACCAGAAAACTTGTGTTTCAATGAAGCAGCGTCAAAGGACTGGCTTCTTGCGTTTCTGAAGTGGAATTCAGACATCTCGGTGAGGAAGCCACAAGCCACAAGTCAGGCGAGAGCCTCCGGCTTCAACAAAACTGTCGTTCAGACGTTTTTTTGACAAGCTACTTGATGTCTATGGAAGGTTTGGAGCCAAACTGACGGCTGATCGCATCTGAACGTTGACGAGACAGGTATAGTCCCCGTGCTTCCACCACCGAAAGTCCCAGCACCAACTGGACAAAAATAGGTTGGTCAGACTGTGTCTGCAGAAAAAGGTCAAAACGTGACTGCTGTATGTTTCGCCAGTGCGTCTGCAGCGACTATTCCACCGGTCTTCATTTTTCCGCGAGTGAATTTCATACCTAGAATGACAAACGAAGGCCCCCCTGGTTGCCTTGGGCTTGCGCACCCTAGTGGTTGGGTCAACAGCGACTTGTTCTTGGAGGCTATCCGACACTTCACGAAAATAACCAAGCCAGATGAAGAGACTCCCTTCCTACTGCTCATGGACAACCATGATAGCCATCTGGATGTACGTGTGATCGAACACTGTAAGCAAAATCACGTGACGCTGTTGACATTCCCACCCAACTGCTCCCACAAGCTTCAGCCACTTGACGTAGGAGTGCTTTCTCCTTTCAAGGGTGCACTGAAAGAGCGCTTCAATGAATGGCTGCAGTTGCATCCCGGACAGCGCATTTCAATTTATGAAGTAGCCTCACTCAGCAGGGTTCCTTTCCTGGAGAAGTTCAGTGCATTCAACATAGTCTCTGCGTTTCGAGCAGCTGGAATCTTTCCATTCAATCGCGATGTATTCCCCGAGGGAGCTTTTGCCCCATCCTTTGTGACGGATAGGCCGCTAGACCAAACAACCAGTTCGCGGAGCCCCTCGTCGCAAGCAAACTCTGAAGCTGGACCACCAATTTCTTCTTTCATAAGGTCGCCCGAAGAAGTAAGACCTTTCCCCCCGAGTGGGGGCTGTTACTGTTCCGGGACGTGGGAATCGCAACAGAGGGAGGACCCGTATTCTCACTGACACCCCTGAGAAAGAAGAGATCGTAGCTAAAAAGGAAAAGAAGGCCAAGCCGACGCCATCTACAAAGAAACGTAAGAACAGAACGGTCTGCAAGCCTAACGAAGACGACGGAACCGATGAGGTAGAGACTCTTTCTGAACCTGTTGCCCCGAGTGACTCTTCAAGCGACGAGTCTCTTCACTGTGGAGACGTAGAAGAGGACCTTGAGCCTTTTGATATTGACCAAGCTCAAACGGATAGCTATGTTCTGGTAAAATTCAAACTGGGCAAATCGAAGAAGTCGGATATCTTCCACGTTGGCCAGATAAAAGGAAAAACTGGAAGCGATCTAGAGGTCTTGTTCCTTCGCAGAAATGGAGCACGGTTCATTTTTCCGGATATTGAGGACAAAGCCTTCGTCTCTTCAAACGACATTGTTCTTTCTCTTCCATCACCAACTGCCACTGGAGGGACTGAACGGACAAAGCGAGGGCTCACTTTTAAATATGATCTCAGCAGCTACAATGTGAGATAGAGCTCCTGTGAGCTTTGGTTCAAATTACTTGATTTTTTTTCTTCAACTTTCATTTTACTTGTTTTACTTTTATACATATTCAAATTTTCAGTAAATGGCGTTTTTTTTCTTTCATCTGTGAGGTTGCCGAACCCATATTACTGCTGTCCGAGTAATCCCCACACCATGTCCGAACCCACCCCACACCGTGGGGTAACTTCGGACAATTTTTTTTTTTATTGTTGGATTTTGTTTGTCTAAAGACGAAAGATAAAAGTCTACCAAAATTCCTGACAAATCTTGGACACAATCTCTTTCTTTTAAGATGAAAACGGAAAATGGATACTGATAGGGACAGAAGCTGCACCCAACCAAAAAAATTTTGTCCGAACCACCCCACCCTCCCTACAATTAGCGACACAGTTTATTGTATTCGATATGTTTCGCTAATGCACTTAAAGCACATTGAAGTCTATTCACATGTGCTATATCAACTTTTGCAGCGAAACATAATTGATCCTCCATTTTAAATTTGCTCAAGGATATCACATATCTTGCATATACTTCATCACATTCCAGACAAAGTCGTGATCCTCTCGTGATTTCCACCACAATGTTTGGTGCTCTTGTATTATTGCCATCAACTCCACTATCAACTTCTAATAGGGTAAACATTCCACTCGTCATCATCAACACACAAATATATATCCAAATGAGTAAAGTTAAACTGTTCTCACTCCTTTGAATTCTATTCACAAACTAATAAAACTATAGCAAAAATCCTTTCCTCATATTCTCTGCGATCCTCTCCCGCTAATATGTAACCAGCCCTCTGATTGGCTTAGAAGGAGACACGTGATTTGTTTCCCGTTATCGGATCAATAAAATTCCCAATCGATTATGCAATCAAGTTCTCGGAAATCCACTTCCCTTCGATTACGCAATCAATTTCTCAGAAATCCATTTCCCCTAGGGACTCTATGACTCTATGCCCATATATGAAGCCCCATCACGAGCTCATGAGGTTAGCCTAGGTTACGCAATCATTTCTCAGAAACGTGTTCTCCCTGGGGATTCCATGCCCATATGGTGTACGTACGGGACTGACAGCACAGGTGTTCTCCCTAGGGACTCTATGCCCATATATGGTGCCCCGTCGGGACTGACAGCACGGGTGTTCTCCCTAGGGACTCTATGCCCATATAGGAGCCCTGTTCGGAGTCAATAAGGCCTTTCTACTGTGGTTTTTAGTATTTCGACTCCCTGCCTGACTTTCCTGCCAAATATTACTTTGCATACCATAATTCTTCACTACTCTCTTGTTTGTTAATTTTCGTCTCTTTTGTTACTTTGCATAAAAACCAGACAGATGCAGTTGCAATATACACAGTTCTTCATATGTTGACAAAAGAAGTATCATCTTTATGAAATGAGATTAAATCATTTCGAATGCAGTTTCCCAATTGCTATTTCTTACTTAGTTTGCAGTCAAAAATTTTATTTTTAAGTTGAACAGAAAGCATTCACCACTATACAGCTTCAGTTGGATTTTGAAATTGATAGTTGACAGATTGTTTCTACAGCTGAATCTTAAGAATTTTGTTTTCTTTTGCTGTTTTTAGATAAGATTTTCTTAATGTTTAATATACAATTGTTGAAAACCTGATAGATTAAAGAAAATACAATCTTCTTTCTGAAATAATTTTATCCACCCCCCCCCCCGCCCAAAAAACCTTCTATTGAGACAAAATTTAGCTATAGACTAAGCTATGTACAAGGTTGGGTAATTAAATATTTAAAAGGAAGTTACCCCAAAAATATGATACCTAAAAAAGTGCATATTATTGCCTATAGGGGGGGGTATACGGGCCTATCATTTTTTTTAAAAATAATGCCTCATTTTTATTTTTAATCGAAAGCAGGGATGTAAAAAACATAATTATTTTTTTTTCATTTAAAGTGGAGACGGAAGAAAATAATATCAAATTCCCTGCGAAACCATTGAAGTACTTTGATAGACCTAGGACCAAAATGGGACTTGTTCATTGTCTTGGGTATTTTGCAATTTCTCATAGGCTACTGTCCTAATTTGGCTTTTGTGTGTGCTCCCTTTTCATTATACTCTTTGGATCTTATTGAATGCCACAGTGAATCTATGACTCAGTTTTCCAAAAATTTGAGGTATATCTGAATAATTTCGACATTTCTGTTGTTGTCATTGTACCCCTTTACTCATACCTCAATTTTTTTCAAGGAAAACTAAGCTGTTTATCGTTATTTCACGTGTTTGATTTTTGAACCATATAGTGACCTAGTTAATTATAAGTAAATTATTTTTTTATTGTATAGCTGAGACGGTATCCTACCAAGGTGGTATCCAGAGGCGGGGGGGGCGCGTAGGGAGGTATTACATTTCAGTAATAATATCTCGAATTATATTATGAAAGCAGGGATGCAAAAAAGTTAATTATTTTTTTTAAATTTAAAGCAGAGACGGTCTCCTATCATGGTGGTATCCAGAGGTACGCGGGGGGTAGGGAGTTATCATATTTAAATGATAATACCTCGATTTTTTTTTGGAAAGCAGGGATGCAGGTAAGTTAATGTTTTTTTTAATTTAAAACAGAGACGGTATCCTATCAAGATGGTATCTAGAGGCGGGGGGGGGCACAGGGAGTTATTATATTTAAGCGATAGTACCTTGAACTTTTTTTTTCATTGATAGCAGGGATGCCAAAAAGTTACTTTTTTTTTTATTTAAAGTAGATACGATATTATATCGAGGTGGTTTCCAGAGGGGGGGGTTTTACATTTAAAAGGGTAATATCTTCAATTTATGTATATTATCAAGGTGGTATCCAGAGGGGTGGGGGTTAGGGAAGTATTGTATTTAAATGATATAGTATTATAGTATTAGTATTATAGTATTAGTATTATATTAAATATCTTGAATTTTTTTATTGAAAGCAGGCATGCCAAAAAATTTAATTAATTTTTTAATCTGCTGTGATAAATTCTCATAGCCAGAGTGCGCTAGCGCTGCCTAAGTAATGAAACGATGTGGGCACAATGTGTTTTTTTTCTTCAGCCGGGCGCTTCGTATCGAAAGGAGTTGTCGTAGAAACTTCAAAAAGGGCTCATTCGATTGAAAATTGGAGTGGCTACTGCCCTTTTTAATAGTCGAAAGTGATTGGAGGGCAACTAGCCCCCCCCCATAATTGTGATCCTCAAAAATGAACGCCCAATGCCCCTTCATTCCCCCAAACACATCCAACCAAAATTTTGAGATAGCCGTTTTCTTCAGCGTATTTGATTTCCAAATAGAAAATATGTTTTTTAGGAGGACACTCCACCACAACACTTGGGGTAAGGGTTTTAAGTTATGCCCTGAGGGCATATAAGAACGATGTTGGCACACATGTACTATGTATTTTTGTTCCTTTAGAGTAGGGCACTTCATATGGAAGGGGTCCTCGTGAAAGCTTCAAAAGGGGCTCATTCGATTGGAAATTGACAGTTCTAGTGCCATTTTTAATAGTCGCAATTTTTTGGAGGGCAACTAGCATCTGTACCGTGAGTAATATGTGATATATTTAAAATATAAAAAAATAAAATGCTTTTTTTTTCTAAGGATACTTCCGATAAATGCCTCGTAGCATTCCAGACGTTTTGAAGTGTGGAAAAGCTACCGGTCGGATTACGGCACTAATCAAGGAAGACGGTTTTGAATTTTGTGAAAATACTTGGCAATAATAAAAATCACGAGAGAAACAATGTCCTTATACAGGAAGTTTCAAGTTATCATAGGAATATGAATGTCTAATCATCAAAATATTGAAAATAAATTATTGGACGGGCATTTAGCATAATTATTTTACTTTGTAAACATAATGACAAAGTAGCGGACCCTCCACAGGAGTTGGGCCAATCGTGAAATAGCTCTTAGCGCGCAGAATGCCCCTTAATCAAGACTAGTGTTTTATAGTGTTAGAGAAGTGTTGTTCGGGGCATTATGATTACAGACATTATGTTCCTACCATTCTGCGAGCAATTATGAAATTATTATTCAAACTTACTGAAGTGAAGCCTTGCTCATATACATACAATGTTGTACATTTGAAATGTAAATCTCAATAAAACCATTAGTTTTTTCTATTTGTGTTGCTTTATTTATATGCCTGTATCTCACCGCAAAGTAGATAACTAGTTCAAATGTTCTCCATTCGAAACGCTCCTAAGGGATCTGATAATCGTGATTTCTTAGCGAGGTGTGATTACGCTCCTGGATTGACGGCTCCCCAGCCTAATTAATCACCTCACAAGGAAATTCAAACCTAGTACTTTTAATCCATTTTTTATTTCTTCCATAGGAAGTGGCGCGGTCACCCATTTATCTTATTCTCCTTTACAAGTGGTGAAATCTTTAGCGGCACAACTTAAAATAGTAACGGCATAATAAAACTTAACGGCACAAGTGGCGTAATATCTTAATGGTACGAGTGGTGCGGTCCTTTCCATCTCCCATTGCAGTTGGCGCAGTCATAAGCGGCACAGGGCCGACAACCATTGAAACTCACGAACCAACAAAATTCCCCCCCCGGCACAAGTGGCGCAGCCGGTAGGTACCACATAAAATTCCCACGGCAGAACTGGCGGTATCTGAAGCTAATTAAGCAAATTCCCTCGGCAGAACTGGCACGGTCGGAAAACTTGGAGGAAAACATGCGAACTAGTTACGCTACAAACTTTTTAATTTAAATTTAAATCATTGGATAGATACACACTTATAAAAAAAAGTGTACAGACCTATAACCGCTAAACCATAATAGGAAACCCTTTTAGAATATCTCATAGGAGATAGCAGTCTTCCCCCAATTAGGTTAAGTGAAAAAATAAATTCATTTTGAGTTATTCAAACGCAAAAATATCAGAAGAATTAAGCGAACTATTAATGGCGCAAAAGTTGGTCGCGAAAAATGTAGAAATAAAAAAATCTATTCCGCAATATGATGGACAAACAGATGTTGACGAATTCAATATCCAATTGGCCCAATTTGTAGAATTAACAAAAGCAGAGCTAGAAACGTTAGTCGGTATGCTCCTCTTAAGATTAAGAGGGCAGGCTTTAACCTTCCTAAAGCAAATTGAAAATACTATAGGAGATGATGACAGTTTGCCAATAAATACAATAGACAAATTGTTAACGGCATTCAAAGAAAGATTCATCGAAACTAGTTCAACTAATAAATTAAAACTTGAAACGGTATACTTTGACCATACACAGAATGTGAGAGAATATCTTCACAATATACGGATTACAATAGAAGCAAAATTCGGAAAAGGTTTAGGACAATTGAATGAAAAAATCATACTACAAGTCTTTTTGCAAGGGCTTCCCCCAAAATTATATAGAATGGTAATATACAAAAACATTCAGACATTGGATCTTGCAGTTCAGGAGGTGGGACGAATGATCAAATTGACACGATTGTTGCAAACCACAGTAAAACAAAAATAAATAGCCTAGGCGAATCGATCGCAAGACTAGCCTCACTTGAAGGTCAGGCTTCTCCAAATTTTTTTCAAGGGATAATTCCCCAGTGCTACAGTCATCTGAGAAGCTATTAAAGAAATAGAACGCAGAATCCTTGAGACAGAAAACAGTACGTTTTCAGCCCATTAAACCAATCAATTATGGAAATAGTTCCACAATTGTAAGATGCTATAACTGTAATCGACCAGGGCATATCGCGAGAGAGTGCCGCTTTAGGTTTAGAGACATAACGGCACAAAGGAATGCCGTCAGTAATACGCAAAATTATGGCAACCATTTGTTCGGGAGAACAAATTTTAGCGCCAATGGTGCACAAGGTTATAGGCAGGGAAGATTGTAAACACCAGTACCTCATAATGCGTACCAACAGAATTTGTATAACCCTCCCCCCAATAGACAAAAATAATTATCGATTCGAAAACCCAAATGCTCGTCAAAACCAATATGGTGCAAGAATGGTATATAGAAATCCCGAAAATTTGCCAATGGGAAATGCAAATTTTTCAAGCCAACGGCATTTGCAGTCAACGCCAGCACCCGGCACTGGCGCAAGAAATCCAAACTACCGTAATAATACATGGCAAAATCGACAAACAAATGTAAATCATTTGGCTAGAGATTCCATGGACATATCTGAATCTCTATTGCAGACACCGACGTATGAAATAAATCCGCAGGGAAACGTGTCAGGCCCCTCAGAAGAATAAATTGGACCCAGAAGGGGCCTAGAATATTTTATAGGTCCAACCCAATAATAGTACCGTCCTTTAGTTATAGTAATAATAAGTTACCTATATTTAATGATTTTAGTGTGGCAATGGTTTACTTTAAGGCACTAATTGACTCTGGTGCCACGGTTAATATCATAAACTCATGCGTATTTAATATGTTACCTCCACATATTAGGCGACAGAAGAATTTTTAATAATCCTAATTTAACTAGTGTAACAGGGCATAGATTGGACGCAAGAGGTTCAATTTGCCTAGACGTAAAAAGGGATAATAGAATTTTTCCGACAAACTTTATAATATGCAACAATTTTCCGTATGAAGCCATCATCGGCGCAAATTTTTTAAGGTCTAATAGAGTATTATTAGACGTAGCGAACGAAAGGCTTGTGTACCCGGCAAATACCCCTTCCCCTACCTTAAAAAATTGTAGCAGAGGTTACGAAGAGAATGTAACAGTAAATAAAATTTCTGGCGGTATAATGTCGCGATCTTTTGAACCTCATTTCTCGCTACAAAGAGGACATGGCATAATCAGAAATTTGTTTACTTATTCTGGGAGACATTGCAGAAATGAAGTAAATTTAAATAATAAGTGGATTGAATCTGCAAAAATAAAAATAGGAGATATGCAACGATATAGGTCGAATGAAATCAAGGAAATAGTGAAATTATGGAAAAAAGTAGGGAACCCCAATGCGGTTCAGGCGCAGCCAATGTTATTGGCGGATAGCGCCAGTCTAAATTTAATAGGCAATGGAAAAAAAGAAAAATATTATGGATTCGCAATACGGAAAACAAAAGTCCCTCCCAAAACGATGCAAAGAATTCAAACATCACAGATGATTGAACCAGTGGATAGCAAATCTGAAATATGGCTCGTGATCCCGTCAAATGAAATTCCTGAAAATCTGTTATGCGAAGAACAGATTATATCTTACGACAAAAGAGAAAGGTTTTATTTGGGTAGTAATAACCACGAAAATGATACAATTACAATAAAAAGGGAACATGTCTAGTTCAAATCCAAGTTATCTCGGAGAATGATTTAGATAGATGGGAAAATTCCAAAAGAAACCTAGTTAACGGCATTAAAAACCTTAATTAACAAATACCCTCTAACTAAACCGCAATTTTTAAACAAATTTAATATGGATCATATTACGGACTTAGAACTTAAGAAAAAATTATGCAAATTATTATGGAATTTTAAAGATGTATTTTCCGCATCTAAAGATGACATCGGACTGATACCGTTTTTATGAATATTCAATTCTAACGACCGGTAATCCTGTCGCGAAATAGCCATATCTTGTACCGTATAAGCACAAAGAGTGGTTAAAAAATAAAATTCATGAATTAGAGAAAAAAATGAGATTATACGCCCCAGTATAAGTCCGTATTCTGCACCAGTGATCTTGGTCCCAAAAAAGAATGGTAACCTGAACTTGTAGTAGATTATAGAGCCCTTAACAAACAAGTAGTTAGTGATAAATTTCCTTTACCAAGAATAGATGAAATTCCTGACTCTATCTCAAGCAAAAACAAAATTTTTACTTCTTTGGATCTTACCCAAGATTACCACCAAGTGAAAAACAGCCGAAAAAGATGTCCATAAAACTGCATTTTCTACAACTGAATGCGGTTCCTATGAATACTTAAGAGTACTTTTTGGACTTAAGACAAGTTCAAGCGCTCTATGTAGACCCTTATCGCATCTATTAAGAGGATTAAAGAATATCATTCATTTTGTTGATGATATCATATGTGTAGGAGAAAACGCTGAACAACAGCTGAAAACGCTGAAAAACGCTAGCTAAAGTGTTTCGAGAAATTCAGAGAGGGCAATTTAAAATGCCTGCCTGAAAAATTAAATCTATTTCAACCTAAGATTAAATTTTTAGGAGTAGTGGTGACGCAAGGAGAGATATCCCCAGACCCAGACAAAATAAAATATGTTGAAAACCTCAAACCCCCTAGAACTATGAAAGAATTAAGAGGAATTCTAGGTCTTACTGGCTACTTTAGAAAATTCGTGCGCAATTACACCCAAATTGTGAAACCCTCACGGAGTTAACTAAAGGGAACTCCCAAAATGTTACCTGGTCCCAGGAAGCTCAATTTTCCCTAGACCGTCTCAAAAAGGCACTCACTTCTGAACCAATATTATCGATGCCTGATTTTGAAACGGATAATTCGTGGTCACAACCGATGCTAGTCCAAAAGATATTGGTGCTATTCTTTCGCAAATAATTCCTATAGGAATCCCTGATCCTTTACAAGGACCTTCTAATCAAAAGAGCATAGAAAAAGTTAAATGCTATTCGAGCAGAACTTTATCAAAGGTGAAAGTAATTATTCCGCCACAAATCTGGAATGATTATCTATAATCCACAGCTTGGACAAATTTAGACACTATTTAATGGGTAGAAAATTTATACTACGTTCAGAACATAAAAGCCTGCAGTACCTGCGCACTTTTAAAAACCCCACGGGAATTCTAGCTAGATGGATTATGAAAATCCAAGATCTAGATTATGAATTTGAATATTTAAAAGTTAAACAAAATGCAGCTTGTGATTTTTGAGTAGATTCCCAGAAAATATGCCGTCGGAAGCCAAGGAGAACGAAATCAACACTATCAATACTAAGAGTAAACATAAATGTAAGAAAACAAAGTCAAAGACACAATAAAAGAAAATAAGGATAACTATTGTCCCTTGTCTTTAGAAAATATAAAAAGAAATCAAAAAAAGGACAAAATGTGTTTAGTACTTATTAATTATTTTGTGAATGATGATGCGTTTATCAGATAAATTCAAAACTCTTAGAAAAGAAATAGATGATTTTTATTATGATCTTGATGAAGAAATATAATGCAGAATTGTGACACCTGAGTCAAATAGAAACCAGACTTCAATAATACCTGTATTACCTTAAAATTTAATAGTACCTGCCTTTGAATATTTTCCTTCAGATATAGGTGGACACTTAGGAATAACGAAAACTTTCCATAAATTAAAACAATATTTTTATGTGCTGTCGGCATTAACAAAACTTAAAGAATTTGTAAGAACATGCGAAGCGTGTAACTTAAGAAAAAAACCCCAAGCTTATCCTAACCCCCCAATGGGAAGAGTCCCGGTAGCGAGGTTCCCCTTCGATATTGTCTCATTCAATTTATATGGAACCAGTGGAGGTTTACCTGTTTTCAACAGGGGCCACACTTGTATTCCTTCAGGTATAGATCACTTTTCTGGTTTTACTTTTGCTAAAGCATTAAAAAATCAAGGCGCGTACGCCACGATTAAGGCGTTAGCGAAATTATTTTTAAAGTTTGGCATTCCAAACAAGGTTATAAGTGATAACGGAAACAATTTTGTTTCAAAAGTAACAAAAGACTTAATGAGTTTTTCTTAACATAGAGAAATTGGTGACATCCCCATATCACCCACAAGCTAATGGTAAAATAGAAAATAGGCATAACATATTTTCGAATGTATTAAGCCTTTATACAAAAGACAACAGGAACGACTGGGATCAATTCTTACCTTATTTAACCAACATAATCAATACTGCTTATTCAGAAACAACCAAAGAAAACCCTTTTTATTTACTATTTGGTCGCGACTTCAGAATTACCGTATCATGATAATGTTGAATCCCGGCAATATTATAATAACTCGGAGGATTACAAACAAGAATTCATAAATAGAATGAGGAAAACTTATAAAATAGTAAAACAAGAGTTGGAAAAATGTAAAATAAGTCAAGAGCTAAGAAACCTACCCAAAGTCAAAGGGAATATAGATTTTAAGATAGGAGATTGCGTCTACCTAAAGAACGAGGCAAAGAAGGAAGGCAAAAAACTTTCCAATATATACTCTGGACCGTATAGAATATTCAAAATATTATAACAATTTTACTTTTAAAATGGCGAACCCCGATAATGGAAAAACTATAAGGCACATGTTAGCCGAATAAAAAGAGCCAAATTCCCGGAAAGATGGGTATCGCGTCCCTCGTCTACCGATTCTTCAGACGCAGAAGACGAGCCCCTAAATCAAGATGGGCAGAGCTAAAACCCTTTAATTTTAAGCAAGACTATTTCGAGAATGATAGTGAGGAGGAAAACTTTGAAGAATTTTTTAGCTATGAAAAATCTAGTTATTCCCAAAAAAAATCCCTAGTACAAGCGAGAATAAAACCGCCAAAAATTCCAGAAAGCTCATCATCAGAGAGCGCGGGAGAATTATATTGTACGATATCTCCGAAAAAACCGATTTTTTCCCGATAGAATTTCGACCCCTTGTACCCCCAAAAGATTTCCAGACAATATGGTTTCCCCAGCAACCCCAATAGAGAGACCCCTGTCGCTACAGGAGGAATTGAACAGAGCTGTAGAACCTCCGGGTATTATTATAAAGAAAACTCCTCCCAAAGATTCAATTAAAAAAAATCTGCGAGAAGCTATGGATTTAATAAATTCCCCATAAAAACGAGGCAAAGTACATTGCCTTGGAATCAAACTCCCAGGATGACCAGCAAGGACAATATCATGATATAAATGTGTTCAAGGTCAAGCCTAAACAATGAACTTCATGGAGGGAAATACTAGTACGCAAAAATGCCCCATACCCCTGAAGACATGGCATTTAAACAGTGAAGGAACCCCGCAAAAACTTTTGATTCCTCTCAGAGCTCTCAAGAGTTTTTCAAATCTCACGAGTTGAAAACTCAAGGCGAGTACTCAGAGAATAAACCCTCTACTTCCAGAGGAGTAGAAATTTACGAAGGAAGGGCAGGTGATACCTTAAAAACGCGAAGTGTCACTTCTAAATGTTCTAATGCGGAATCATCGAAACCAGTTCCGAAGAGCCTGACGGCGAATCAGACCATATTGTAGTTAAGAAATAGGGAAATCAAAACCGACTTCAGCGGCCGCGCACGCGAAAGAAACAAAATCAACAGGGCAAGAATTTTTGAAAAAACAATTCAAAAAGTTTGATCTTATATCCCTAGCAAAACCGAAAAAAAAAAACCGCAAGAAGTCGAGGAGAAAGTAACGACACAATCGGGTAGAACGGTTTAAAAAACCTGATAGATGGAATTACCCTTAGTCAGTACAGGATTAAGAGACTTTTAATGGATAGGCGTCATAAAGGAATAATAATTTAAAAACTTTTAGCTCACAAGTAAGAATCATACAAATATTAAAATACTATAGAAAAAATTTTGCTCAACATATATCAGTTCCTGAAAACAAATTCTAACTAAAAAGTCACATTGCATATAATTAATTCGAATAATTTCCTTTAATATAAAAAGTCTACCCGTACCATTCCAGTACGATGTATCCAGCGCAACTGAAAGAAGCCGGGGTGTTTGCCTGACGGTTTGGAGTGTGGTGGAGAATAATATTGAAGTTTCCCGGGCCACACCCCGGGCCGGTAGACTGGCTCCCAAATCTCCCAATTCCAGGACAATTCCCAATTCCAAAGAACATTTCAAGTGAAATTAAATTGAAAAATTGTAGAGGCACTGTTAACTATAAGAACAACCCAAAGGTGGGGCTAAGAGTTTTCATATAATGACAATGTCTCAAATTGTACCTCCCAAAGCAGGATTATCAACCGTAAAGCAAAATAGTTTAATTCAAAATATAAGTGGCTAACGAGAAAGGTCTGATGTGGGAAGCTCCTGGTCGACTGATGACGACAAGTGGTGTTTAAAGTTCTATTTGGCATATTATCCCTACTGAGTAGCTCCCTTACTAAAGACAACTGTACCTCTACAAAAATGAACCAATCAATCAAACAACCAAAATAAATCCAATTATCAAAATTACATGACGGATTCTATATTGTGGGAAGTTTGGGTTCTGTTTCGCCCACAGACGATTTTTTATTCAGTTTGTGGAAGACACAGTTCCTAGACTCCTCCATGACAGTCAACTTGTATGTTCCTATTAAGTGGCCCTTTAAATCCATTAAACATCCTGACGGAAAATGTAAAAAAGTTGAATAATGCCATGAACGTAACCTTACACCATCCAGAAGATACAAACCAGTATAGCAAATTACCAGAGAGATAAAGTTGAAATGATATCTAAGAAAATCTCAAAAACTGTAAACGTAATGAATTATTTAAGGAATGAAGTGGATCGCGTGGTGACAGACGCGAGCCTTACCATGGTATCACTCGATATAATTACCATGTCATTACTAAATCTAGCGACAGATGTTAGTAAGTTTGAATTCGCATTATTTGCCCTCACGGGAGAACCTTGTCATACGACCTGGTAGACCCTTCTAACCTAAAAAGAGTTTTAGATGAAATAAAAACGCACCTAACGTATGGTTTAAATTTACCCATAGAGCCAGAAGTATCAAATTTATTTCTTTACTATACCAAATTAAAAGTCCACATCACGGAAATAAATGAACAATTATTCACAGTAGTAAACAATTCCATTGATAAACCAACAGTCCATTTACGACTTGTACAAAATTTCGACCTTCCCCGCTAATATAAAGAAGACAATTCATTTATGACTATCACACCTGAAGCAGAGTATTACTTGGTGATCAGGATAGACGAAAATATGCCCTAGCTAATCCACAAGACTTGAAAGAGTGCGTATCATTCAAAAAACATAGTATGCCAGCTTACGTTACCTATATATAACGTCAAATCTGGATCTTGTATGTTAGATATATTTTTTCAAAGACACACAACAGGAAGAAATACATGATTCGTGCGAAAATTTGATAGGAAGTACTAAACGAGAAATATTCATACACCTTAGATATGACCTTTGGTTATTTTCTGTTCCAAAAGAAACCGTTGGACCTTTGTCTTTTTATAATAATACTGAAAGAATCGATCCAAGTTACAGGACGAATTACTATTACAAGATGTGGGTACGACAACCATAAAACAAGGATGTTGACTTGTAACTAAAGAGACGGCTGTTCAAACGCCGTTAATAACAACGAAAACAAATATCATAAGTCCTAAAATAATCAATTTTAAGGCAATCAACCTGTCGAACACTATTCCCAATATAGAAAGTGAGGAAATGAAAACCTCAATATGGTCCAAAAACGAAAAAAAATCAAGGAACATTACCGCTTGACACAAAAAATAAGAGAAGGGGGATCCCAGATCCCCCTATTTACTAATGAAGACCAGAGATTAACGTACGTGGATAATAGATACGGATTATTCTCAATCAATTTCTGGTGGAACATAATGCTGACCGTATGTTTCTTATTCGCAATTTCCCTGACCATGAGAACCTTACTAGCTTTTAATTATGGAAGAATCCTGAGACTAAGTAGGCGAAACCCAAAGGAAGAACACGTGTGAAACGGCTGAAATTCAGAAGTTAAACCCGGAACCCCATGAGAACGTCTAAGCCAAGAAAAAAGGGAAGACATTAGAAAAACGAGTGGGTATAGAAGTCTCCACTCGTCCTTGCTATGTCTAGTTCCCTCATTGTAAGTGTCGTTTTACGTAAAAAACCGTGCGGATACGACGCTGCAACTTGCGTTTCATAAACAGCACGGACGTGCGTGAACAATGAAGGCATGAAATATGTTGTAAACTGAGACCTCAAAACTAAATGATGTAGCGTAACTGATGTTTAAATGATTATTTTAAATCTCTAATGTAGAATTAAATAAATGTTGAAGGAAATTAAAATAAAGTGTGTGTAATAGCGTATACTAAGGAGCATAATAAGAGACTTTACTTAAAGTTAAAGGAATTAATCTCTTATATCGTCGTTATTCTATAACAACTTAGGAGAAATTTCTATATTAGGTTTTCCCAATGGAAATTCTATATATTTGAAACCAACATGATAATAATGTCGTTTTGTTAAAATCAATATATGTGTAATAATATTAGTGTATTTGTTTAATATTGTCTTGTAGCGTAAAATTCACCATAAATGTACCCAATCGTATTACCTAATATGTATTATGACTACTCATTTTAAAGAACGTGTGGTTCTGCCACGTTATTTTTATTACAGGAATTGGAATGACCTATTGGAAAACATTGATTACAATACGTAGTCCAGTGCAGATACAAGCTAGTAGCATCTATTTTCATCATCCCTAATTACCAACGAACAGTACTCACCATACCTTTTTACGGGCAACGAAGCGTATCAGGAAATTATCTAAAATTACGTGTTACGAAATATTTTGAGGATCGTACAAGATATAAGTCATATAATTCCTCGATCACAAACCATATTATGTATCAGGTGAAACCCAAATTATCTAAAAATTCTCAGTTCGAATCCATTGCATTATCGAAATATATAAACACATCAATCCTGAGAACCCATCGACCAGTACAAGATATTAAGTACATAAATATCACCCTTGATAATCCTTATGGACCCATGCACCATATAACTGTATAGTTATGATATTTGATGAACCCAAATTATTTACGTGTCGCAGATTCACGCGTTGAATCCCTTTCGGTCATTTCTCGGAACACATCTATCACCTCTATCAAATGCGAAAAGTTCCTATCTCTTTTGTCCCATAAATGTTACGAGATAATTTCTGAAAATGGACCTGGAAACTAAACGAAAACGGACCTTACAGAAACCAAAATTAACCCCAGTGACTGAACCCCTCAGTGACAATATACTCCTCCCACAAGTTAAAGACGATACGTTGAAGGAGTCACTAAAGTTTGATGTCGACCCTTCCAAATCCAAACATCAATTCCCCTGTGATTTAACAAGAAATCACCGCAAAAGCTAATAGATGCAAGCCATTGCACGAACTATTTTATAAGAGAACTCAATCTCTAGGTGCGCGAACGAACAATTTTTATACGAGAAATACATTCTCTATGTACTTTAAAATATCCCAAGAATGTTTTGCTGAGAAGAAAATTACGTGAAACCCCATCTATTAATCAACGCGGTCCCAGTGTTCAACCCTTTACCGATAAAGCACCTTATGAACTATCCAAAAACAGCAGGTTGAGAATGAACTCTGATATCAAAATTCCACACAACTGTACCTGGAAGTATCATTTCCCGTTTGACAATTAGAGAAAGCGTTTCGTCAAGATGAACTTCGCCATGCTCGAACTATTCTGTGAAGAAAACTATATTGTAAGTGTTTTTAAAAATTTTGCCAAGACGAGAAGAGGGATGGACCATAATTTACAACAGAAGGAGTGAGTACGCTAAGAGACACGTAAAATGGTGAAGTAGGTGTGAATTATATAACATGTCGCATTTTAATAGTTTTGATAAATTAACAAATTCGATAACTTATTATCAGAAGTATATAACGAACAAACCCAGTTTATAAAAATATTTTAATGATTACCATGAATTTAGTGAACATATTATTATATGCTTTAAGTCGTTCAGTGATATATATATATATATATTATATATATATATATATATATATATATATATATATATATATATATATACATATATAATATATATATATATATATATATATATATATATATATATCTATATATATATATATATATATATATATATATATATATATATATATATATATATATAATATTATATATATATATATATATATATATATATATATATGTATTGCTAGTTACTTAGACAGAGTTAATGTAAAATCGATGTATTTCCCCATTAATTTTAATTTAGCGCAGATAGGAAGCATAATTATCCTATAGTTAGCAAAGGATAAAAACTTGTAAAAGGTGAATTTTCAAAAAAATCTTGTAGTAATAGTAGAATAGTCCCAACCACATAAAACATTTCCCATGATAATGTTTGATACAGTTGGAAATGTAGGAGTCATCAGTGTTAGATGTAGAAAAAAAAATCTTTAGTATAGTAGCTAGGCTATAACCATAGATAATCTTAGTCCGGTAGAGGAACTTTAGAAAGGGATATATAATAAAAATAAGAAAAGTAATAGGGAAAATTTTTAAGCACTCCTGATTAAGCTTAAATAAAATTATAAAATAATACAATGTCAATTAAAATTATGTAGGACAAATAGTAAATAAATCGCGAATATTTCAAAAACCCAAGAGCAAGTGAATCCTAATGAGGGGACGTCATTAAATAATGGGAAGGGTAATATGCACCATGAGTAATATGTGATATATTTAAAATAAAAAAAAATTTTTTTTTTCTAAGGATAATTCCGATAAATGCCTCGTAGCATTCCAGACGTTTTGAAGTGTGGAAAAGCTACCGGTCGAATTACGGCACTAATCAAGGAAGACGGTTTTTGAATTTCGCGAAAATACTTGGCAATAAAAAATCACGAGACAATGTCTTATGCAGGAAGTTTCAAGTTATCATAGGAATATGAATGTCTACTCATCAAAATATTGAAAATAAATTATTGGACGGGCAGTTAGCATAATGATTTTACTTTGTAAACATAATGACAAAAGTAGCGGGCCCTCCACGGGAGTTGCGCCAATCGTGAAATAGCTCTTAGCGCGTAGAATCAAGACTAGTGTTTTATAGTGTTAGAGAAGTGTTTTTCGGGGGCATTATTATTACAAATATTATGTTCCTACCATTCTGCGAGCAATTATAAAATTATTATTCTGACTGAAGTGAAGCCTTGCTCATATACATACATTGTTGTAAACCTGAAATGTAAGTCTCATAAAACCATTACTTTTCTATTTGTGTTGTTTTATTTATATGCCTGTATCTCACCGCAAAGTAGATAACTAGTTCAAATGTCTCCATTGGAAACGCTCCTAAGGGATCTGATATCCTACGAAGTTGATTACGCTCCTGGGATTGACGGCTCCCCAGTCTAATTAATCACCTCACAAGGAAATTCAAACCTAGTACTTTGATCCATTTTTTATTTTTTTCCATAGGCAGTGTCCCGGTCACCCATTTATCTTACTACCCCATTACAAGTGGTGTAATATTTAGCGGCACACGTTTTAAAATAGTAACGGCGTAATAAAACTTAACGGCACATGTGGCGTGATACTTAATGGTACGAGTGGTGTGGTCTTTCCATCCCCCATTGCAGTTGGAGCAGTCATAAGCGGCACAGAGCCGACAACCATTGAAACTCACGAACCAACCAAATTCCCCCGGTACAAGTGGCGCAGCTGGTAGGTACCACATAAAATTCCCACGGCAGAACTGGCGGTATCTGAAGCTAATTAAGCAAATTCCCCAGCAGACCCCCCCCCCACACCCATCATTCCCCCTAACATATCCAATCAAAATTTTGCCATTTTGTTGAGCGTAGTTGATTTCCAAATAGAAAATATATTTTTGAGGAAGACAGTCCCCCACAACCTCAGGGCAAGGATTTTAAGTTATGCCCTTGGGGCATATAAGGGTTTTTTATAGAAGGCGTTGTCGTAGAAACTTCGAAACGAGGCTCATTTCGATTGGAAATTCGAAGGGATAGTACCCTTTTTAATAGTCGAAAGTGATTGGAGGGCAACTAACCCCCCCCCCCCCCGCCACGCCCATCATTCCCCCAAGCACATCCAATAAAAATTTTGACATAGCCATTTTGTTCAGCGTAGTTTGATTTCCAGATAGAAAATATATTTTTGAGGAGGACACTCCCCCACAACCTCAGGGCAAGGGTTATAAGTTATACCCGTGGGGCATATAAGGTTTTCTTTTATGTGAAGGCGTTGTCTTAGAAACTTCAAAAGGGGCTCATTCTATTGGAAATTCAAAGAACTAGTGCCCTTTTAATAGTCGAAATTGATTGGAGGGCATCTAGCCCCCCCCACCACCCATCATTTCCCCTAACACATCCAATCAAAATTTTGCCATTTTGTTCAGCGTAGTTGATTTCCAAATAGAAAATATATTTTTGAGGAAGAAAGTCCCCCACAAACCCTTAGGGCAAGGGTTTTAAGTTATGCCCTGGTGGCATATAAGGTTTTCATAGAAGGCGTTTGTCGTAAAACTTCAAAGGGACTCATTCTATTGGAATTCAAAGAACTAGTGCCCTTTTAATAGTCGAAAAATGATTGGAGGGCATCTACCCCCCCCCCCCCCACGCCCATCATTTCCCCCAAACACATCCAATCAAAATTTTTAGATAGCCATTTTATTCAACGTAGTTAAAAGCTTTGGAAATTAGGTCTTTAATGATGACAACCCCTCCCCCCACAGCCCTCAGTGCAAGGGTTGTAAGTTATGCCCCGGGGCATATAAAGTTTTTATTGAAAGCGTTGTCGTAGAAACTTCAAAAGGACTCATTCAATTGGAAATTGAAAGGGCTAGTGCCTTTTTTAATAGTTGAAAGTGATTGGCTAGCGACTAACACCCCTCTCATAACCACCATTTTCTCAAACACATCGAATTAAAATTTTGAGATATCCATTTTGTTCAACATATTTGAAAGTGCTGGAAATTTTTGTCTTTTAGGATGATAACCCCCTCAGAGCTCTCAGTACAAGGATTGTAAGTTATGCCCTGGGGTATATAAATTTTTTATTGAAAGCGTTGTCGTAGAAACTTCAAAAGGGGTCATTCATTGGAAATTCAAAAGGGCTGGTGCCTTTTTTAATAGTTGAAAGTGATTGGATGGAAGCGACTAACGCCCCTCTCATACCACCATTTTGTCAAACACATTTCGAATTAAAATTTTGAGATATCCATTTTGCTCAAAGTAGTTGAAAGTTCTGTAAATTTTGTCTTTTAGGATGATAACCCCCTCAGAGCCCTCAGTTCAACGGTTGTAAGTATACTCCTGGGGCATATAAAGTTATTGAAAGTGTTTGTCGTAGAAAACTTCAAGGAAGGGCTCATTCATTGGAGAAATTGAAAGGGCTAGTGGCCTTTTTTAATAATTGAAAGTGATTGG
>CM051267.1:43857146-43892146 GCA_027921565.1 Artemia sinica
ACAAGCGAGAATAAAACCGCCAAAAATTCCAGAAAGCTCATCATCAGAGAGCGCGGGAGAATTATATTGTACGATATCTCCGAAAAACCGATTTTTTCCCGATAGAATTTCGACCCCTTGTACCCCCAAAAGATTTCCAGACAATATGGTTTCCCCAGCAACCCCAATAGAGAGACCCCTGTCGCTACAGGAGGAATTGAACAGAGCTGTAGAACCTCCGGGTATTATTTATTAAAAGAAAACTCCTCCCAAAGATTCAATTAAAACAAATCTGCGAGAAGCTATGGATTTAATAAATTTCCCCATAAAAACGAGGCAAAAGTACATTGCCTTGGAATCAAACTCCCATGGATGACCAGCAAGGACAATATCATGATATAAATGTGTTCAAGGTCAAGCCTAAACAATGAACTTCATGGAGGGAAATACTAGTACAAAAAAATGCCCCATACCCCTGAAGACATGGCATTTAAACAGTGAAGGAACCCCGCAAAAACTTTTGATTCCTCTCAGAGCTCTCAAGAGTTTTTTCAAATCTCACGAGTTGAAAAACTCAAGGCGAGTACTCAGAGAATAAACCCTCTACTTCCAGAGGAGTAGAAATTTACGAAGGAAGGGCAGGTGATACCTTAAAAACGCGAAGTGTCACTTCTAAATGTTCTAATGCGGAATCATCGGAAGCCAGTTCCGAAGAGCCTGACGGCGAATCAGACCATATTGTAGTTAAAGAAATAGGGAAATCAAAACCGACTTCAGCGGCCACGCACGCGAAAGAAACAAAATCAACAGGGCAAGAATTTTTGAAAAAACAATTCAAAAAGTTTGATCTTATATCCCTAGCAAAACCGAAAAAGAAAAAACCGCAAGAAGTCGAGGAGAAAGTAACGACACAATCGGGTAGAACGGTTAAAAAACCTGATAGATGGAATTACCCTAGTCAGTACAGGATTAAGAGACTTTTAATGGATAGGCGTCATAAAGGAATAATAATTTAAAAAACTTTTAGCTCACAAGTAAGAATCATACAAATATTAAAATACTATAGAAAAAAATTTTGCTCAACATATATCAGTTCCTGAAAACAAATTCTAACTAAAAAGTCACATTGCATATAATTAATTCGAATAATTTCCTTTAATATAAAAAGTCTACCGTACCATTCCAGTACGATGTATCCAGCGCAACTGAAAGAAGCCGGGGTGTTGCCTGACGGTTTGGAGTGTGGTGGAGAATAATATTGAAGTTTCCCGGGCCACACCCCTGGCCGGTAGACTGGCTCCCAAATCTCCCAATTCCAGGACAATTCCCAAATTCCAAAGAACATTTCCAGTGAAATTAAATTGAAAAATTGAAGAGGCACTGTTAACTATAAGAAAACAACCCAAAGGTGGGGCTAAGAGTTTTCATATAAATGACAATGTCTCAAATTTGTACCTCCAAAGCAGGATTATCAACCGTAAAGCAAAATAGTTTTAATTCAAAATATAAGTGGCTAACGAGAAAGGTCTGATGTGGGAAGCTCCTGGTCGACTGATGACGACAATGTGGTGGTGTTTTAAAGTTCTATTTGGCATATTATCCCTACTGAGTAGCTCCCTTACGAAAGACAACTGTACCTCTACAAAAATGAACCAATCAATCAAACACCAAAATAAATCCAATTATCAAAAATTACATGACGGATTCTATATTGTGGGAAGTTTGGGTTCTGTTTCGCCCACAGACGATGTTTTATTCAGTTTGTGGAAGACACAGTTCCTAGACTCCTCCATGACAGTCAACTTGTATTCCTAGTGGCCCTTTAAATCCATTAAACATCCTGACGGAAAATGTAAAAAGTTTGAATAATGCCATGAACGTAACCTTACACATCCAGAAGATACAAACCAGTATAGCAAATTACCAGAGAGATAAAGAAAGTTGAAATGATATCTAAGAAAATCTCTCAAAAACTGTAAACGTAATGAATTATTTAAGGAATGAAGTGGATCGCGTGGTGACAGACGCGAGCCTTACCATGGTATCACTCGATATAATTACCATGTCATTACTAAATCTAGCGACAGATGTTAGTAGTTTTGAATTCGCATTATTTGCCCTCACGGGAGGAACCTTGTCATACGACCTGGTAGACCCTTCTAACCTAAAAAGAGTTTTAGATGAATAAAAACGCAACCTAACGTATGGTTTAAATTTACCATAGAGCCAGAAGTATCAAATTTATTTCTTTACTATACCAAATTAAAAGTCCACATCACGGAAATAAATGAACAATTATTCACAGTAGTAACAATTCCATTGATAAACCAACAGTCCATTTACGACTTGTACAAAATTTCGACCTTCCCCGCTAATATAAAGAAGACAAATTCCATTTATGACTATCACACCTGAAGCAGAGTATTACTTGGTGATCAGGATAGACGAAAATTGCCCTAGCTAATCCACAAGACTTGAAAGAGTGCGTATCATTCAAAAACATAGTATGCCAGCTTACGTTTACCTATATATAACGTGAAATCTGGATCTTGTATGTTAGATATATTTTTCAAAGACACACAACAGGAAGAAATACATGATTCGTGCGAAAATTTGATAGGAAGTACTAAACGAGAAATATTCATACACCTTAGATATGACCTTTGGTTATTTTCTGTTCCAAAAGAAACCGTTGGACCTTTGTCTTTTTATAATAATACTGAAAGAATCGATCCAAGTTACAGGACCGAATTACTATTACAAGATGTGGGTACGACAACCATAAAACAAGGATGTTGACTTGTAACTAAAGAGACGGCTGTTCAAACGCCGTTAATAACAACGAAAACAAATATCATAAGTCCTAAAATAATCAATTTTAAGGCAATCAACCTGTCGAACACTATTCCCAATATAGAAAGTGAGGAAATAAAACTCAATATGGTCCAAAAACGAAAAAATCAAGGAACATTACCGCTTACAAAAATAAGAGAAGGGGGATCCCAGATCCCCCTATTTACTGATGAAGACCAGAGATTAACGTACGTGGATAATAGATACGGATTATTCTCAATCAATTTCTGGTGGAACATAATGCTGACCGTATGTTTCTTATTCGCAATTTCCCTGACCATGAGAACCTTACTAGCTTTAATTATGGAAGAATCCTGAGACTAAGTAGGCAAAACCCAAAGGAAGAACACGGTGAAACGGCTGAAATTCAGAAGTTAAAACCCGGAACCCCATGAGAACGTCTAAGCCAAGAAAAAGGGAAGACATTAGAAAAACGAGTGGGTATAGAAGTCTCCACTCGTCCTTGCTATGTCTAGTTCCCTCATTGTAAGTGTCGTTTACGTAAAACCGTGCGGATACGACGCTGCAACTTGCGTTTCATAAAACAGCACGGACGTGCGTGAACAATGAAGGCATGAAATATGTTGTAAACTGAGACCTCAAACTAAATGATGTAGCGTAACTGATGTTTAAATGATTATTATTTTAAATCTAATGTAGAATTAAATAAATGTTGAAGGAAATTAAAATAAAGTGTGTGTAATAGCGTATACTAAGGAGCATAATAAGAGACTTTACTTAAAGTTAAAGGAATTAATCTCTTATATCGTCGTTATTCTATAACAACTTAGGAGAAATTTCTATATTAGGTTTCCCAATGGAAATTCTATATATTTGAAACCAACATGATAATAATGTCGTTTTGTTAAAATCAATATATGTGTAATAATATTAGTGTATTTGTTTATAATTGTCTTGTAGCGTAAAATTCACCATAAATGTACCCAATCGTATTACCTAATATGTATTATGACTACTCATTTTAAAGAACGTGTGGTTCTGCCTCGTTATTTTTATTACAGGAATTGGAATGACCTATTGGAAAAACATTGATTACAATACGTAGTCCAGTGCAGATACAAGCTAGTAGCATCTATTTTCATCATCCCTAAACCAACGAACAGTACTCACCATAAATTACGGGCAACGAAGCTAGGACGAAAATTACGGTTACCTTTTTGATCGTTTCTTCCTCGATCACAAACCATATTATGTATCAAGTAAAATTATCTAATAAATCTCAGTATCCAGTGCATTATCGAAATATATAAACACATCAATCCTGAGAACCCCCATCGACCAGTACAAGATATAAGTACATAAATATCACCCTTGATAATCCTTATGGACCCATGCACCATATAACTGTATAGTTATGATATTTGATGAACCCAAATTATTTACGTGTCGCAGATTCACGCGTTGAATCCCTTTCGGCCATTTCTCGGAACACATCCTATCACCTCTATCAAATGCGAAAAGTTCCTATCTCTTTTGTCCCATAAATGTTACGAGATAATTTCTGAAAAATGGACCTGGAAACTAAACACGGAATTACAGAAACCAAAATTAACCCCAGTGACTAACCCCTCAGTGACAATATACTCCTCCCACAAGTTAAAGACGATACGTTGAAGAGTCACTAAAGTTTGATGTCGACCCATTCCAAATCCAAACATCAATTCCCCTGTGATTAACCAAGAAATCACCGCAAAAGCTAATAGATGCAAGCCATGCACGAACTATTTTATAAGAGAACTTAATCTCTAGGTGCGCGAACGAACAATTTTATACGAGAAATACATTCTCTATGTACTTTAAAATATCCCAAGAATGATTTGCTGAGAAGAAAATCAACCCATCTATTATCAACGCGGTCCCAGTGTTCAACCCCTTACCGATAAAGCACCTTATGAACTATCCAAAAACAGCAGGTGAGAATGAAACTCTGATATCAAAATTCCACACAACTGTACCTGGAAGTATCATTTCCCGTTTGACAATTAGAGAAAGCGTTTCGTCCAAGATGAACTTCGCCATGCTCGAACTATTCTGTGAAGAAACTATATTGTAAGTGTTTTAAAAATTTTGCCAAGACGAGAAGAGGAAGGCCATAATTTACAACAGAAGGAGTGAGTACGCTAAGAGACACGTAAAATGGTGAAGTAGGTGTGAATTTAAACATGTCGCATTTTAATAGTTTTGATAAATTAACAAATTCGATAACTTATTATCAGAAGTATATAACGAACAAACCCAGTATAAAATGTTTTAATGATTACCAGTGAATTTAGTGAAATAAATTATATGCTTTAATGATTATATATATGATTATATAATTATATATATATATATATATTATATATATGTATATTATATATTATATATATATATATATATATATATATATTATATATATATATATATATATATATATATATATATATATATATATATATATATATATATATATATATATATATATATATATATATATATATATATATATATATATATGTATTGCTAGTTACTTAGACAGAGTTAATGTAAAATCGATGTATTTCCCCATTAATTTAGCGCAGATAGGAAGCATAATTATCCTATAGTTAGCAAAGGATAAAAACTTGTAAAAAGGTGAATTTTCAAAAAATCTTGTAGTAATAGTAGAATAGTCCCAACCACATAAAACATTTCCCATGATAATGTTTGATACAGTTGGAAATGTAGGAGTCATCAGTGTTAGATGTAGAAAAAAAAATCTTTAGTATAGTAGCTAGGCTATAACCATAGATAATCTTAGTCCGGTAGAGGAACTTTAGAAAGGGATATATAATAAAATAAGAAAAGTAATAGGGAAAATTTTTAAGCACTCCTGATTAAGCTTAAATAAAATTATAAAATAATACAATGTCAATTAAATTATGTAGGACAAATAGTAAATAAATCGCGAATATTTCAAAAACCCAAGAGCAAGTGAATCCTAATGAGGGGACGTCATTAAATAATGGGAAGGGTAATATGCACCATGAGTAATATGTGATATATTTAAAATAAAAAAAAAAATTTTTTTTCTAAGGATAATTCCGATAAATGCCTCGTAGCATTCCAGACGTTTTGAAGTGTGGAAAAGCTACCGGTCGAATTACGGCACTAATCAAGGAGACGGTTTTGAATTTCGCGAAAATACTTGGCAATAAAAAATCACGAGACAATGTCTTATGCAGGAAGTTTCAAGTTATCATAGGAATATGAATGTCTACTCATCAAATATTGAAAATAAATTATTGGACGGGCAGTTAGCATAATGATTTTACTTTGTAAACATAATGACAAAGTAGCGGGCCCTCCACGGGAGTTGCGCCAATCGTGAAATAGCTCTTAGCGCGTAGAATCAAGACTAGTGTTTTATAGTGTTAGAGAAGTGTTTTTCGGGGCATTATTATTACAAATATTATGTTCCTACCATTCTGCGAGCAATTATAAAATTATTATTCTGACTGAAGTGAAGCCTTGCTCATATACATACATTGTTGTAAAACTGAAATGTAAGTCTCAATAAAACCATTACTTTTCTATTTGTGTTGTTTTATTTATATGCCTGTATCTCACCGCAAAGTAGATAACTAGTTCAAATGTCTCCATTGGAAACGCTCCTAAGGGATCTGATAATCCTACGAAGTTTGATTACGCTCCTGGATTGACGGCTCCCCAGTCTAATTAATCACCTCACAAGGAATTCAAACCTAGTACTTTGATCCATTTTTTATTTTTCCATAGGCAGTGTCCCGGTCACCCATTTATCTTACTCCCCATTACAAGTGGTGTAATATTTAGCGGCACACGTTTAAAATAGTAACGGCGTAATAAAACTTAACGGCACATGTGGCGTGATACTTAATGGTACGAGTGGTGTGGTCCTTTCCATCCCCCATTGCAGTTGGAGCAGTCATAAGCGGCACAGAGCCGACAACCATTGAAACTCACGAACCAACCAAATTCCCCCGGTACAAGTGGCGCAGCTGGTAGGTACCACATAAAATTCCCACGGCAGAACTGGCGGTATCTGAAGCTAATTAAGCAAATTCCCCAGCAGACCCCCCCCCCCACACCCATCATTCCCCCTAACATATCCAATCAAAATTTTGCCATTTTGTTGAGCGTAGTTGATTTCCAATAGAAAATATATTTTTGAGGAAGACAGTCCCCCACAACCCTCAGGGCAAGGATTTTAAGTTATGCCCTTGGGGCATATAAGGTTTTATAGAAGGCGTTGTCGTAGAAACTTCAAAACAGGCTCATTCGACTGGAAATTCGAAGGGATAGTACCCTTTTTAATAGTCGAAAGTGATTGGAGGGCAACTAACCCCCCCCCCCCCCGCCACGCCCATCATTCCCCCAAGCACATCCAATAAAATTTTGACATAGCCATTTTGTTCAGCGTAGTTGATTTCCAGATAGAAAATATATTTTTGAGGAGGACACTCCCCCACAACCCTCAGGGCAAGGGTTATAAGTTATACCCTGGGGGCATATAAAGGTTTTCATAGAAGGCGTTGTCTTAGAAACTTCAAAAGGGGCTCATTCTATTGGAAATTCAAAGAACTAGTGCCCTTTTTAATAGTCGAAATTGATTGGAGGGCATCTAGCCCCCCCCACACCCATCATTTCCCCTAACACATCCAATCAAAATTTTGCCATTTTGTTCAGCGTAGTTGATTTCCAAATAGAAATATATTTTTGAGGAAGACAGTCCCCACAAACCTTAGGGCAAGGGTTTTAAGTTATGCCCTGGGGGCATATAAGGTTTTCATAGAAGGCGTTGTCGTAGAAACTTCAAAGGGACTCATTCTATTGGAAATTCAAAGAACTAGTGCCCTTTTTAATAGTCGAAAATGATTGGAGGGCATCTACCCCCCCCCACGCCCATCATTCCCCCAAACACATCCAATCAAAATTTTTAGATAGCCATTTTATTCAACGTAGTTGAAAGCTTTGGAAATTAGGTCTTTAATGATGACAACCCCTCCCCCCACAGCCCTCAGTGCAAGGGTTGTAAGTTATGCCCCGGGGGCACATAAAGTTTTTATTGAAAGCGTTGTCGTAGAAACTTCAAAAGGACTCATTCAATTGGAAATTGAAAGGGGCTAGTAGTGCCTTTTTTAATAGTTGAAAGTGATTGGCTAGCGACTAACACCCCTCTCATAACCACCATTTTCTCAACACATCGAATTAAAATTTTGAGATATCCATTTTGTTCAACATATTTGAAAGTGCTGGAAATTTTGTCTTTTAGGATGATAACCCCTCAGAGCTCTCAGTGCAAGGATTGTAAGTTATGCCCTGGGGTATATAAATTTTTTATTGAAAGTGTTGTCGTAGAAACTTCAAAAGGGGTCATTCAATTGGAAATTGAAAAGGGCTGGTGCCTTTTTTAATAGTTGAAAGTGATTGGATAGCGACTAACGCCCCTCTCATACCACCATTTTGTCAAACACATCGAATTAAATTTTGAGATATCCATTTTGCTCAAAGTAGTTGAAAGTTCTGTAAATTTTGTCTTTTAGGATGATAACCCCCTCAGAGCCCTCAGTTCAACGGTTGTAAGTTATACCCTGGGGCATATAAAGTTATTGAAAGTGTTGTCGTAGAAACTTCAAAAGGGCTCATTCAATTGGAAATTGAAAGGGCTAGTGCCTTTTTTAATAATTGAAAGTGATTGGATAGCGACTAAACCGCTCTCACGCCCACCATTTTCCAAAACACATCCAATCAAAATTTTGAGATATCCATTTTGTTCAACGTAGTTGAACGTTCTGGAAATTAGGTCTTTTAGGAAGATAACCCCCTCAGAGCCCTCAGTGCAAGGGTTGTAAGTTATGCCCTGGGGGCATATAAGGTTTATATAAAAAGTTGTTGTAATAAATCATAGGCAGAACGATCGCGCAGCCTAAGTAAAGAACGGGGACACTCGAGAACGAGACAAGAAACAGGGATTAAGTACAGAGGAGGACACTCCCCCACAGCCCTCAGGGCAAGGGTTTTAAGTTATGCCCTGGGGGCATATAAGAACGATGTTGGCACAACGAGTATTACTTATTAATTTTTTTCCTTTAGAGCAGGGCACTTCGTATCGAAGAAGTTGTCGTAGAAACTTCGAAAAGCGCTGATTCAATTGGAAATTTGAGTGGCGTGTGCCCTTTATAATATTCGAAAGTGATTGGAAGGCGACTAACACCCCTTCCACACCCATATTTCCCGAAACATATCCAATCAAAATTTTGAGATAGCCATTTTGTTCAGCGTAGTTTATTTCTAGATAGAAATTATTTTCTTGAGGACAGTCCCCCTACAGGCCTTAGGGCAAGGGTTGTAAGTTATGCCCTGGGGGCATATAAGCTTTTTCATAGAAGGCGTTGTCGTAGAAACATTAAAAAGCTCATTCGATTGGGCTAGTGCCCTTTTTAATATTCGAAAGTGTGATTAGAGGGCAACTAACCCGCCTCTCACGCCCACCTTTTCCCCAAACACATCTAATCAAAACTTTGAGATAGCCATTTTATTCAACATAGTTTCAAGTTCTGGAAATTAGGTCTTTGAGGATGACAATCCCCCACAACCCTCAGGACAAGGGGTTGTAAATTATGCCCTGAGGGCGTATAAGGTTTTTATTGAAAGCGTAGAAACTTCAAAAGGGCTCATTCAATTGGAATTGAAAGGGCTAGTGCCTTTTTTAATAGTTGAAAGCGATTTGAGAGCGACTAACGCCCTTCTCATGCCCACCATTTTCCCAAACACATCCAATAAAGATTTTGAGACAGCTATTTTCGTTCCACGCAGTTCAAAGTTCAGGAAATTATACCTTTGAGCAGGTCACAGGTCACTCCCCCAACAGTCTTCAGGGCAAGGGTTATAAGTTATGCCCTTGGGGTATATAAGGTTTTTATTGAAACCTTTGTCGTAGAAACTTGAAAAAGGGCTCATTCAATTGGAAATTCAAAAGGCTAGTGCCCTTTTTATAGTCGAAAGTGATTTGAAGGCAGCTAACCCCCTCTCACGCCCATCTTTTCTCCAAACACATCCAATCAATATTTTAGATAGCCATTTTATTCAACGTAGTTGAAAGTTTTGGAAATTAGGTCTTTAAGGATGACAACCCCTCCCCCTTCCGCCACAGCCCTCAGGGCAAGGGGTGTAAGTTATGCCCTGGGGGTGTATAAGGTTTTTATTGAAAGCGTAGAAACTTCAAAAGGGCTCATTCAAATGGAAATTGAAAGGGCTAGTGCTTTTTTTAATAGTTGAAAGTGATTGGAGAGCGACTAACGCCCCTCTCACGCCCACCATTTTCCCAAACACACCCAATCAAAATTTTGAGATATCCATTTTGTTCAACGTAGTTGAAAGTTCTTGAAATAAGGTCTTTCAGGATGATAACCCCCTCAGAGCCCTCAGTGCAAGGGTTGTAAGTTATGGCCTGGGGGCATATAAAGTTTATATAGAAAGTAGTTATAGAAATTTCAAAAGGGGCTCATTTGATTTGAAATTGAAATTGCCCTTTTTTAAAAGTCGAAAGTGAGTAGAGTAATTAATCCCCCTCTTACGCCCACCATTTCCCCCAAAACATTCAATCAAAGTTTAGAGATAGCCATTTTGTTCAACTTAGTTGAAAGTTCTGGAAACTATGCATTTAAGGATGACAAACCTCCAGAGCACCAAGGGCAAAGGTGTAAGTTCTGCCCTGGGGGCATATAAGGTTTTTATAGATAGAATTGTCGTAAAACTTCAAAAGGGGCTCATTCAATTCGAAAATTGAGAGGGCTAGTGCCCTTTGTAATAGTCGAAAGTGATTGGAGGGTAACTAACCCCCCTCTCACGCCCACCATTCCTCCAAACACATCCAATCAAAATTTTCAGATAGCCATTTTGTTCAAAGTAGTAGAAAGTTCTGGAAATTGGGTCTTTGAGAATGACACCCCCCCCCCCCAGCACTCAGGGCAGGGTTGTAAGTTATGCCCTGGGGGGGGGCATATAAGATTTTTATTGAAAGTTTTGTCGTAGAAATTTCAAAAGGGCTCATTTGATTGGAAATTGAAGGGTGTAGGGCCACTTTTAATAGTTGAAAGGGATTGGAGAGCGACTACCGCCCCTCTCACGCCCACCATTTCTCCAAAAACATCCAATCAAAATTTTGAGATAGCCATGTTGTTTAACGTAGTTGAAAGTTCTGAAAATTCGGTCTTAGAGGATGACAACCATCCTAACAGACCTTAGGGTAAGGTTGTAATTTAAGCCTGGAGGCATATAAGGTGTTTATAGAAAGCTTTGTCGTTTCGATTGGGCTCATTCGATTGGAAATCGAAAGGCCTAGTGCCCTTTTTAATAGTCGATAGTGATTGGAAGGTTTGACATTTCACAGTAAAGAGTAAGCAGATATTTTTGCGAATTGTATCAAGTTTTCCATTTCAGGTCAACTAGAGGAGGTATGAAACGAAATTAAACACTACTATTTGTGTTTAGATTTTTAAAAGGGTGTATGTTGTTAAAAATTGCTAAAAAAAATTTCTCCAGCATACAAATAGCAGACCAAACTATAAAGTCTTAAAAAAAACAAAGAGATTTAAAGTATTATTTTCTCCTTTCCTGAAAAGACTATGTCAATATAGAACGAACAGAAATAATAAAAAAAACTTTTTCCACAAAATAAGTTTTTCACAAAATAAGTTTTTCAAAGAGGTAAGATGTCGGCGGCGCGCCGCCGACGTCTTACCGACGCCACGTCACCGACACCTTACCAGCGCGTGTCGGCGGCGCGCTGCCGCTGCTGTTTGAGCCCTGCCACCGCCGGTCTTCCTCATCGCCGCGGCGGCGGGGTCTAACCTGGATGCACATAGTGCTTTTTGAGTAAGTTCAACAGCCTTCTCAATATTCCCTGAAAGTTTCAGCTTAATATCCTTAGCTGCTCCTGAAATGTTGTGTAGATAAACCCTTTTGATAACTTAGATGCAGATAGTGTCTCTTGACTTATTTCAACATCCTCCCCAACATTCCTTGAAAGTTTCAACTTGATCCCTTTTGCTGTTCCTGATGCATTGCAGATACACCCTTTTAATATCCTCAAAGCACATCGTGTCTTTTGACTAAGTTTCAACATCCCCTCACTGCCTGCCTTAAACCTTTCAACTTAATATTCTTTGCCGTTCCTGTGAATTAGTATATAAGCCATAATGACAACATGGATGTACATCATGCCTTCTGATTTAGTTCCCTATCCACCCTAATCCGCCCTGAAAGTTTCTGTTTAATACCCTTAGCCGTTCCTGATATTGCAGGTACGCCCTGAAGCTTTCAACTTATTACCCTAGGTGGTCGTGAACCAATATCCCCCCTCAATATTTTCCGTAATAATTTCAAATTGATAGCGTTAGCTGTTATTGAGATATTGCCAATGCACCTTTTTCACAATTTAGATGCACATGCTGTCTTTTGATTTAGTTTAAAGGGTACTGAAGGTTTCAACTTAATACCTTTAGTTGCTCTTGAGATATTGTAGATAGTAGATACGTACTTTCTAAAGCCTGGATTCAACTAGTGTCTTTTGAATTTTGATCTTGTTCAGCCTCCCCCCTCAAGACTCAAATGAAGTTTTACCTTGATACTCCTAAGTTGTTCCTGAGAAATCGCAGGTACGTCTTTATGACAATTTGAAAGAAAAAGAAACATTTTCCGGAAACTGATTTGTTTTAACCTTGGCAAAGGGACTTATTTTGCGTAAGTGATGTTTTTATTCATATTATTACAGAGCAATTATCATCCAACCATCCATTCAATACACCTTTGAATAGTTTTTGATCGATGGGGGGCTTACCCTTCCAAAAAAAACTCTTGAGATTCTTATTTAAATTGTAATTGCAATTTTTTATTACTACCTACCCCCCTCCCCCCGAGAAAAACAACCATGCACACATACCAGGAGGTATGTAAGGTCATATGCTGGTTGCCTATCCTTTTGAACACACTATCATTTCCCAAAATAAATACACGATCACAGGCTGTTTAATATCATCATTTTCAGGGAAAAATTATGCCTAATTAATTAAATACACAATTATTGCTCGTTTAAAGAGATAAAGAGACACATTTTTCAAAGATGATGACAAACAGAAAAAAAATCCTATGGCTTTCTCTTAGTTGGAATACTAGAGACAAACCTCAGAGATTCAGGAAACCAAGTATGTCAAATATGACACCATACCCCGGAAAAGCAACTTTTCAAAGATGGTTGTATTGTCTGAAGTTTTAGTTACTATTTGTCCTGGTTTGTTCTCTACTAAGTTTCAGGTTTTTCTACAACCATGATACTGATAAAACTTGCATAATGCTCATTTATAATAGACAGAACATCCGTCTACGATGTTCTGGTAGCCCGCTAGTCCTACCCCTTGAGAAATGGCTGAAAAGTGCCATATGGTACTTGCATATGGCAGAATTTATAAAAAAAAAAACCTAAATATGGAATGTAGATTTTAAATGAGCCATTAAACATATCTCTATGTGGTTCTGATAGCCCCGGTAGAAAAAAAAAGGACAGAACAGCGCTACCGATGCAAAAAAAGAGATTTTCCTTGTTGTTCAGGGTGGGGGACTGTAA
The DNA here is from genome assembly GCA_027921565.1 of Artemia sinica. Taxonomy (NCBI): domain Eukaryota; kingdom Metazoa; phylum Arthropoda; class Branchiopoda; order Anostraca; family Artemiidae; genus Artemia; species Artemia sinica. Next base: position 43,870,624 of record CM051267.1, read on the forward strand.
TTCCCCGCAACAATATCTTAGGAATAGTCTAGAGTATCAAGCTGAAACTTACAGGGCATGTTGAACTAACCGAAAGGTTATTTCTTACTACTATGTTTATACTACTTCTATTGTATTAGTATATTAGTATAGTATATTAGCATATTGTATATAGGTATTAGGGTGAAAAATTCAAGGAATTTTGAGAGGGTGTTAAACTAAACAAAACATATATATTTGCATGCAGATTGTCAAAAGGGCGTGTCAGCGATATCTCAGGAACAGCTTAGGACATTAAGGGCATAATGAGGGGATGTTCAGCTGACGGAAGGGCAAAAATGTGTGCATTACTTCAAAACTTCTGCAGAGGCTAAGGACACTAAGGTTAAAAGTTCAGGCAAAATTGAGGGAAAGTTGAACTAAATCAAAGCACACTATGTGTATACAGGTTTCGAAAGGCTGCATCAGCAATGGCTCAGGAACAGCTTAAGAATATTAAGTTGAAACTTATAGCGCAGGCTGAGGAGATGTTGAACTAACCAAAAAACACTATATGCAAGATACTAAAACTATTACTACTTCTGGTGGGACTACTACTAACGCCAAGGGTATTAAGAGCCCTTGGCATTAATGTTGAAGGGGAAGTTGAAATCACAGGACAATATGTGCGCGTAGGTTGTAGAGTGTATTAGCAATATCTGAAAAACGGCTTATAGTTTCATTTAGACTTACCTTGTATGTCAAGGGGAATATTGAACTAACCGAAAAGCAATACTACTACTTCTTCTGTTGCTACTACACGGGTGCGATTGAAATTCCACTGTAGCTACTTGCGACTGTTACTGTTTTTAATTGCTACTCCGACTGCTTGCGACTTTGAGTGCAATAACTTGCGACTACGATTGCGACAACTCGTGACTACAATTACTAATAGCCTTCTTGCGACTGTAACTACTATTATTAATTTTGCTACTGCAATTACGACCTGGGGAAAGGGGTTCAATTTATCCATTGTTTATAAATAGTATTTGTTATTGAGAAAAGCTGGCATGTTTGATCCTCTGTCTCCAGAAAGCCTAAGGGTTTTCAGGCAAAGCCTTTGGGGAATGTTAAGTGGGGTGACTAACTAGATCACACTATGTGCATGAAATTTGCCAAAAAATACGTATCTCAGAAATGGGCTCAGGGCAGTGATTCCAAAAGTTGCCCATTTTGGCGTGTTAGAGAAAAGAAAGCATTAGTATTGGTGAGACTCAAATTCCGTAGTGGTGAGAAGTGGAACTTTTTTGTTCTAACTGAAATGAGGAAAAAAAATTAAGTGCTATCAATATGGATATAAGAGTGTTAATATAAGAAACATGACAAATAATTTAACATTACTTGCATTACTACACCTGCAAGTTTTTTTTTTTTTTTTTTTTTTTTTTTTTTTTTTTTTTTTTTTTTTTTTTTTTTTTTTTTTTTTTTTAACAAAGTTATTTCAATGTTAATGATGTATTTGATTCCGATTTTCCTTCATTACAGTTTCGGAATCAGCTTAAAATTTAGTTACTTCCAATCACAGTGATTTTGATATATTTAATCTAATTCTGTACTTAGTTTTAATATAAACCATGGCAGAAAATCTGGCCTCACATAGATATGATCTAGCAAAGAATAGAAGGCCTCCCATAGCTTCAATAAACAGACAAGGATAGTTATCAGAAACTGAGACTCAGAATAGTGTTTGTAGGTAAGACTCAATAGTGTTGTATCCAGGGCCGGATTTAAGTCTTTGGAGTCCCTAGGCCCGAGCAATCTACTGGAAATCCCAGAAAATTCGGGGATAGTGGAAGCCCTGAAAAGGAGGCAACTGATGAATGGTGAGCCAAAAGTAATGCAAGAGAGAGGTGATCCCGAGCTCTCAGATGCCATTCTTGGGAGACATCTGACAGTTTATAAGCGGCTACAGAGTTCGTGTTGTTTTAAAATCGCTTTGCTGTGAATAGGCGGCGCAGTAGCAAAGGGCACCAGGCACTTTGACGATAATCACATCAGTCTAGTTTCTATTAAGAAAAAAATCGCTCAGTGCTTCTTTTTGCACCCTTAAGCATTGTGTTCCCGTACGCCCGGCCTAGTGGGTCTATGCGTAAATCCTGTCCTGGTTGTGTCGTCTCTAAAGGTGCCAAAAGTGGAGCATGCATAACAACCATCTCTATTTCAGCCAAGAACCGTGTGGAAGCAATCCCTTCCACATGGTTTTCGTCCTGAGATTTAGAAGCTCAGTCAAGTTCTGCATAGATTCGTAGACCAGAACCAAAGTAGGCAGAACAGGAGCCCATATTGTCTGTCGCATTTTACCCATGCCTGGACCCCCAATTATTTTCATACAATTCAATAAAGCCTGTTCTTTAACCAAAGAAGGAGAAAATGTGGTCCGATGGTCAGTTATGTGCATAAAGTGGTGCACTTTTAACTTCGTGTTCTGTTCCGGACTGTCTCTCTGCAGCTGGAGCATTGACATAAAAACAACTAATTTGACTTAATATAGAGGTTGTGATTCGAAGTATCATAGCATTTCCATTAGCAAGTAGAAGTATATCTCTGGAATTTCCAGGTCTTTTATCTCCAGTACTCCAGGTCTTTTATACTCCAGTACAGACTGGCAATATGTCTAACCAGAGACTGACAATTGTCATTCACACAATATTTCAGTTACTATCCCCGACCGAACATACTTATTTTGTGTGTGTTTTTTTTTAGATGAGAGGGAGTGATGCAAATTCATCGAGATTTCAGAAACAGGCCAACCTTTCAAATGTGATTAAGCTAACTATGACGAAATTAAGAACCCGGAAAGAGAAGCCCACTCTTCACCTGACCTAACAAGGAAGTCCTGTCATCCTAGCTTATTTGAGTATTAATAATTTATGGTCAATCAATGATAAAACATAAGGGAAATTTTCCTTTTAGAACTTGCGATCTTCAGATACGGCACCATTGAATTATAAATGACAAGCGAAGCCCTTGATTCACACAGCTGTGCTGTCAGCGCATAAAAAAGTTAGCATCAACGTTTTCGTTCATGAAGATTCACTGGTAGTTTTGAACGATTCCAACTGAGGCGGTAAAAACCATACGCGTTTTAAAAGAAAACCAAAGACATGAAACAAAGATCTATAGGCTGACGTAAAAACGTAAAACACGTACACGTATTAAAGTCTACCAACTAAGCGTTTTTTTGGTGAATCCACTATACATGAGGCATTTTGCGTCAGGAAAAGTGGCCTTGGGAACTCAGAACAAGGAACTAGCTTTTCTGAAAGGTTGAACAAAATATAAGAAAATGAACTTAGAATAAAATAAAGTTTCTAACAGCTAAACCCCCAACGCTGCACACAGTAAAAAAAACCATAAAGAGACACGTGTAAGAAAACAATAATTCCACGGTTTAAGTTCGCAAATCCACATTGTAAGTATTTAAAAAACTAGGTTTAAACACTGCCCTTTGTGGAAGAGTTGAAGAGTGGTATCATTATAACTTTCTTTGAGGTCTTTGTAATTTGTAAATATGTTGGTGTTTTTTTTTTTTAAGAAAGTCATACTGATAGATAATTTGGTTTATTTGTTTTATTATTATTAATTTAATTAGTTTATTTTGAATTTCTTTATTATTATTATTATTTGTTTTTATATAGGAGACGCGTAGGGTCACCATCCGGAAGAGTTTAGAGGTATGGTAAGAAATAGCCACCGTATGAAGGGCTTCCTGTTGGGGAAGGGCGCCCTTTTCCAAGTGAATGGCAAATTTTTGTTTTAAAACTAGATGTATTTTGAATTTAAAATTTGTCGTCACTGAGAGGAGAGGAGGTGGGAGTAAAAAAAAAATTGCTTTTTTAATCACATATTCCTTTACAAGTTGCACAAATTCACGTTCACGAACATGTTGTCAAACGTATTTCTTCGCTGGATTCAAACAAAGAAACCAGTTCCATTCAAAACGTGTCTATTGGTTTGACAACAAATCGATCTCCTGTATAAATACCTCCAAAAAGGATAGAAACCCCAGCATCCCATATTTTTAAGGCTGTAGAACCAAGCTGGGATTCTTCTTTGATGTAAGAAACAAATCCTAATAAAAGAGTTGATAACCGCTTATTGTAACCATGAAATTCAAAACTATTTTTTTTTATCAAAGATATGAGATTCCCTGTTCGAGGTCCCAGAAATACCCCCCTCCCCTCTATATACATACTTAAAGAACTGGCAGGTAATAAAAAATATTTTACCAAGATATAATTCCTCCGATAAAGTTGTATTTTAGATGCTTGAATTTTTTAAAACTCCACCACAAATCCCCCCCCCCTGCAAAAAAAATTAGACTAGGTACCTAAATTCTTTCTCGTTTTGGGTAGTTGGATAGTCTAAGAGCAGTTAACTTAGACAAAAGTTCATAATCGGAGTGGAAAATTAAACCGAAAAAAAGTAATACAATAACGAGTAACTGCATTTAGAAGCAACTAAAGTTAACGTTAAGCGAATAAATACAAGTTTCTGAGCATTGAAATTTGGTTATATCTTCAACTGAACTTAAGTCTGGTAAGCAATTGAGACTTATTAGACTGGAAGGCATGACCTTGCAATGATCAAGGACATCTTCAGAATTCAACTGAAAAAGCTCCAACTATTATAGTTAGACTATAATATCTAACACACTTTTCAAATCTGTGTTTCATCCTAAGAAAAAGTGGGAAATCCAAAATAAAACAATAAGTAAGGGAATTACAAACATATAACTATAAATACAACCCTAAAAAAGAATAAAAACTATACTGTTTTGCCCTATATACCAACTCCGAGTGAGAAATTGAAAAACTTTATTGAAACAAAGCTTTCTCAAAAAAAGTTTAGTTTAAATATAAGAAACTTTTTTTACATATTCTGAAAATTATGAGACCCGTAGAAATACAGCATGGACTGTTTACAGTGCCCCTTTCTCTTGTAACTCTACATTGACTGGACTCATCAGCAATTCTTGGAGAGCGTCATAAACCGGGTCATTGACGGGTGATTAATAAGAGTAAAAGGCTCCAAGTGCAATTCAATAAAATTCGTCATGTGTAGACACTCTTTTAGAGTTTCTCTGCCACGCTAGGGGAGGTGACGGGAAATCTGAACATCATTCAATTCACAAACCGACTGAATATATACCAAGATCCAATTCTCTTTTCACAAATATCAGCTAAAGGCACTCAAGCTATAATCACATCCAAATAAAATTATATTTACATAAAATCCCATAGAGATATTTCAGCTAAAATCTCATTAAATAATTACTGTAATAAAGCAATTTAGTATGGAAAGTTTTTCTAATCCTTTCAGCCTTGAGGCAGGGCTACCTCCAAGAATTAACAATATCCAAGATTGATTTAGGGAAAATCTCAAAATTTGAAGCAAAAACCAAAATATCAATTAATACTATATATATATATATATATATATATATATATATATATATATATATTATATATATATATATATATATATATATATATATATATATATATATATCTATATATATATATATATATATATATATATCTATATATATATATATATATATATATATATATATATATATATATATTATATATATATATATATATATATATATATATATATATATATATATATATATATATATATATATATATATATATATATATATATTATATATATATATATATATATATATATATATATATATATAATATATATATATATATATATATATATATATATATATATATATATATATATATATATATATATATATATATATATATATATATATATATATATATATATATATATATATATATATATATATATATATATATATATCTATATATATATATATATATATATATATATATATATATATATATATATATATATATATACAAAGCAAAGGGCTGGTAGAAAATATACAAGCAAAACTTTGCTACCATATAGTTTCTATAAGACTATGTAATAATTAAGAAAGCTTACTAGATCGGGATGCATTATTTTTTAAAGATCAAAGATATTTTTAAAGATCAAAGATATTTTAAAGATCAAAGATATGATCCCAAGCTCAAAGAAATCTCAAGGAGTGGTAGCTCTGTCTAAGAGGAGAGAAGTGCTAGCTTTGCATACAGCTGTGCTTCGAATAATTAACCTTACATAAAATAACACAAATAAATGAAGATATGAATGTTAAAGGAGGAAAGAATCATCAGCGAACATAGAATCAAGACAAATGACTAAAATGAGATGGATGTGAGAAAAAAAAACTTCGGTTCAAAGTTATGACTCCTCAGTGATCTCTCGCAGATGCTTGGTTTGACAAACCTGGAACATTAGCTTCCAGAGAAAAATCAGAATGGGTGCGCTGATGAGAGGATGTCGAGGGCCTATTCTCCACCACTTCCGCCGATATTGTTAGCCGTAGCATTTGAGAGGTGTAATTTATATAAAGCCAAAATATGATCAACTCCCCTCTTTGTGAGTTTTCGATTTCTTTTCTCAAGTACACCTGATGTCAAGTTTCCTATTAACTTCTCTTTAGTCGAATCAAGAACATTCACAACAGAATTATCCCATAGAAGGTCATTAGAGCCTCCTTTAAGGGCTGATTCTGCTTTCTTAGCCTTCTTCAAAATAGAATGAATAAGTGGAGCCAAAGAGCCAAGCTGATCATCTAATATACTCAAGTAGCGAGCTACAAACAGAACGTTTATAGATTCAGACGAACAACGCCTGTGTGAAGGCCGAATGGAACTTTTCTTACTATGGGATTTTCTCCATTTTGAGGATTTTCTAGCTCGATATTTATCTGGGGAGGGGAAAGAATGATGGTCACTAGTTCTTGACTGAGAAAACTGTAGGCGACATGCGACGTGAGCCTTCAATGCTAGAAGATCTTGATCTGGTCGACGGTGGCTTCATTCGAATTTTTTCAGTAGAATGAGAAGAACGCCAACTTCTTGATCGAGGACGCTTTGACAGATTCCAACTTGAAGATCTGCTCGGAGACCTTTCCTTTCTTGACAATCGTTTACATAATTTATCTCGGACAGAGGGAGAAAAATGGTCACGGCTTGATGATAAGGGTGAAATCCGACGTGAGCGTTCATTACTATAATAATTTTGACGTTTAGAGGGTAATCTAGCTCGGACCTTCTCTGGAGAAAGAGAGGAATGGGGCAGCTTCTTGATAAAGAATAATCTGACGAAACTGATCTGGATCTTCGATTGCTGCGGGAATTTTCCCTTTTAGAGGATAGCTTGTGAAATTTGTCTAAGGACGAAGAAGGATGGCGGTCATGGTTTCTTGATGAGATTCGACTTGAGATTCTAATGGAAGACATCTGGCGTTTAGAGGATTCCTCTGAAAGTCAGAAGAAGTGCGGCTTCTTGAAAACGAACGATTTGACGATATCACACTAGATTTTCGATTGCTGCGATACTTTTCCCGTCTTGAGTATCCGAATTCGCCTTTAGAGGGAGACGCAAGACAGCAACGGCTTCTTGACCGTGAACACTCAGAGCTTTGAACAGTAGAGGATCTTTGGCGTTTGGAGATTCGTTTGCCTCGAGACTTCTCTAAATAGGGGGAACAACTTCGGCTTCTTGAACGGGAATGCTTTGGAGAGAAATGACCTGGACTTTTGCGTTTGGAGGACTTTTTAACATGAGATTTCTCTGGTGATGGTGAGCTCCGACGGTCACTGTTTCTAGATCGAGAGTCCAAACTATGAGAAATACTTCTTGAAGAAGGACGATCAGATCGACTATAACTTTGTGAGTTCATCGTAGGTTTTTGCTTTTCTCCTGAAAAAAAGAAGGTCCTTTTTATAACTAACTAATAAATTTTTATACTAACAAAAGCCCCAATTCTTGCAAATTGCTCTCTTGTAAAATATATGTCTTATAAATAAAGATGTGCTTCATAACCCATAACTATGCCTATATTTACGCCATCAAACTTCAAACTATATCTTATGACTAAAAATTAAACTTATGTCTTATAACTAAAGACTCCATGAAATCCGAACTAGCTCTTTGACTTTAGAAATTAGAGTCATTTTATAAGATGCCCCATTTTCAGTTGTTAGTTCAAGACTTATTCTGTGATAAAAGCTATATAAAGAGTTGCAATTCAAGAAAAAAGTAGCCGCATTTTCAGGCTCAGCAGGTTCAAACACGGGCTGTTCTCATCTGGTTTCAAGTTTCTAGTTTTTCGTCTAGTTTCTTCTAGTTTCAGCGGGTTCGAAGTTTCAACCCCGTGTTTGATGCACTAGATGCACAACGCTTGATGCACTAGACGAGAACAACCCGTGTTCGAACCCGCTGAGCCGTGAACAACCCGTCTTCGAAAATACATAAATAAACAAAATAGGCATCCTTTTTTCCAATCATCACTTAACTCACCGCTTGACTGAACACCAAAAATGCTCAAACACAAAAAAAACTCATTTTTTCATCACATGATTGATACAATACAATCAAAGCAACAACAGATTGTCTTTTTCTTAACTTTTTCTTTAGCTGATTTTCCCGTTTTGGCAACAAAACGGTGTATTTTAAAATGTAGCATTTCCCTTTTTTAGCTCCATCCTATCAACTGTAATTACAATTATAATGGTATCAAAAATTTGTTAAGCTACTGAAACATCTAAAACACAATAGTAATCTTAATAAAAATAAAGCTGCGAAATAATAGAGCAAAACAAGAAACATCATTGAAACGACAAGATTCAAACCGCATTCAGTGAACTTTTCACATTATCCGATTCACCTCAAAAAATCTTTTGTCGAAGAAGGATATCTGTATCGTTCGCCAAAGAATGAACTAAATATATTAAATCAACATTACTTTTTTTCCAACAAGTTTTGCAGAGGTATGCCAAGCTGTTCCGTTATACAAATGTTTGGCGCTATATTGCAGAGGAATTCATTGATAAATAAATTCATTTCACCCATTATTTTTTTTTATTTTTGTTCTTACTAAATTTTACGGTGGTTTTGTGAATAAGCTTGGCAAATTATTTTAAAGGTGTATTATTGCTAACTCAAAGAATTAAATTATAAAGAATAAAATAATAAAAATTTTTGCGCGTAGGCAACTTGCTGAGAAATGCATTTGTAAGATAACTAATTTTACCTTATTGTTAACGCAAAGGTAGCCTAAAGATTTATCTAAAAACAATTCTTCAGATGAAGAAAGATCTTATAAATTTTAAGAGTAGTAAACTAAAAAATAAATAAGAATAAAATGGAATTTTTTTTTTTATTAATATTTTTAATAAAATTTAATAAAAAGAATAGACATTTTACAGACAAATTCGCTAATTGATCTAAAGGTGCATTATTGTTAAGGCAAAGTTAACCAACTGATTTATTTAAAAACATTCTTTGAATGAAGAAATAATCTACAAAATTTTCAGGATAGTAGAATTTAAAAAAAAAAAATGAGACTAAAAGAATACAATTATAATGAATAAAATAATAGACAAATTTTGGTGCTTACTTGCTGAGAAATTCATTTATAACTAATTTCAACCAAATACTTTTTTTTTTCTTCCTTTTAAGGAAGAAAAAAAAATTATGCAAAATAATTTAATGACGTCATTAAAGTTAACAAAGTTTTTAATGAACTTGCACACAATAAAGTTTGTCCTGCTCGAACAAGAATTTCACCTTTTTTGACTTTACAGCAATTTTTCCCAGCAAAAAACTGAATTAATCAGACGTGGAGCTAAGAAAACCACCTTCCTAAGCATTTTTTTCCTTTTAATAAGTAAGGTTCTTAGATGAAAATATGTTTTGTTTTTAACCCTTATTTTTTTATCAAACAATATATTTAAACAAATACACACCATTATATACGTAGACACTCATTCGTGTGGTTTATTTAAAATTTTCGCAAGAAAGATATTTGCTATTGCCTGAACTTTGTGGACTTTCTTGAAAAAGTTAAATAAGTCCAACTTTTTTCCACAGCTATAAAGTCAACAAAGTTATGCGAAGAAAACAGTTTGTTAACTTCTGTGAACAGCTTTGTTAACTTTATTGAAACCGTGGGAGCCCCGCATTATTGTTAACGCAAATTTAACCTACAGATTTACTTGAAAACAATTCTTTAAATGAAGAAAGAATTTAATTTTTTTTTTTTGAAAAATAGAATTAAAGAGTAAACAAGAATAAAGAATAAGACTGTAAAGAATGAAATAGTAGAAATAACACAAATTAGTTTATATAGAAAACACAAAACTATAAAGAATAAAATTCAAATTCGAATGTTTTGTCTAACCCTTATTCTTTTGCCAAACAACATATTTAAACAAATACACACTATTATATTATATAATACACATACACACTATTGCCTGAACTTTATTTGGATAGTTTTTACCAAGTGCAAATTTCTAGTTAATAATACAATGCTGTTTAAATTTTACCAAGACACTCGTTTGTGTGTGGTTTACTTATAAATCCTTTTTCACATTAAGAAAGATAGTGCTATTGGCTGATTCTCTTTCTGCGAACTTTCTTGAAAAAGTTCAAATTAAGAGAGACGGGCACAAAAGCCATGCAAATTTCTAGTTATTTGATATTTTAGGAATATCCAATACTGTTTAAATTTATTATGTTTAATATTATAAAGTATAGACATAAGTATACATGTATTTCAGCAGTACTTATTTAAGCATATATCCTAGTTTATTACATTTATAATTTAAATAAAAAATTATGTGTTTATGTATATTGTGAAAACTTACTGACAAAAAGCCTGATTCTCTTCCTCTGTACCCTGATCACCAGAACAAGGAAGACTCCTAAATGGTAGTAGATGGGCCTTCGTTAATATTCTTCACTTTTGGAAATTCATACTCAGAGTCAAGACGGGCTGTAAAAAAAAAAATATAAACATAAGCTAAGGTTAATTTCAAAAATTCACATCTAGATCTAATATTTTAACCAGCCTTTTAGGAAAATAAATTACAGTTGTGATGAACGAATATGGTATGATATGTCGAGCAAAAACGTAATCCAATTGTGTCACCATGTGATTTTAGCGACATCACAGTTTTTACAGTATTATCTGACTATATGAGATCTAAAGCCACATCAGACACCTCTCAAAATCTAGTTTGAAGGTCAGAATTCACATGATCCCTTTTAAATAAAGAAACATTTTAAGACACAGATTTCCTGATTTCTCTTCCACAGCCCATTATTTATTATTTTTTATTCAAAAAGATAACTTATTTTTAAATTTATGTTATTTTCATTTTCTAAGGGTTTCTTTTTTTTAAGCAGAAATAATCTTACCGCTTTGGAAATACATGTGGAGATGTTAAAATAAATTTTCACTTTTGGATCTTTCATGGAGGAGGAACCAGAAAATCCCGGCAATTATTTGAAACTTAATAACACAGTCAAAGAAACCAAAAGCTTCACCAGACAAGGAAGACTCCTAAATGGGAATACGAAAAGAAATTTTCTATATATATAATGGGATTATTACGACAAAGGCTCCTGAAAAACTGGCTTCGCTAGCTACTCGCAGGGAGCCATCATCGTAATGCTGTGAACCAGGCTATGCGATGAACGCCATCTATGTTGCAAAAATTTAGTGGATATTGGATTTATAAATCACGAACGTATAATCTACAATTATTTCAATTGATTCTGAAAAGTTAACACTTAGAAGTTCATTCCTCATGACCTTTAAAAGTGAGAAAAGCTATTGTACCACAGCAAAGCGACGTTTTCTGCTATTTTCAGGCAAAAACAATAATTCTTCCCCCAAAATGGGCCGAGATACTGTTGAGAGACAATTCTGAGACATTCAACCAATTTGCAATTTTCTAAAAACTGTATATTGAGTTAACCAGTTTTTGAGGCCACAAGTCTGTGCGGTGGGTCAACGAGTGGGGAAAGGGGTGGATCTAATCCCCTTTCAATCTGAGGAATAATTTTGGGACTAAACATGTAATATGGGCGGTGCTGGTGATAGCTCTCCTCTTATTACAGAAATATTTTGTGTCATATCCAAGATCACATTCATATGCTTAACTGCCCAAAAGAGGATAAGGTAGGAAGAATTCCTATAAATAAAATTGGTTAGAAGAACTTCCCTTGAAAAAGTGAAAATGATGACCTTAAAATCTATTTTTGATAAATTAGACCCTCCCCTCTGGATAAATATTTGAGGGGGGCACTTTTTCAATAATGATAATAATTTTTGATGCATTGTCTCACAACTATTAAATATGACTGTTTAAAATGGAGAGTTGAAGGAGAAAGTGATAGCAACTCTCTCGGATCAAACAGTTGGAAATAATAGATTTTAAGTGAAGAGTTATCCTTATTAATATATTAATAGAAACCGAGATTTTAAGAAATGAAGTTTTAATTTCAATATTTGCAACAATAAAATCTATTATTTATTTTGATTTAAATATGCAAATTTATTAATTGTAAAACTGTTAATGATAAGCTACAAGTATATGAAAATTTCCAAGATTCTAAAATATGGTTTAAATTCCCCTTCCCCCAAAAGAGATGCGATCTTGATGAAAGTTATATTTATAAAATTCAACAGGGATAGAACACATAAATCTAATAGTTGAAAAATATGAAATGTTTACTTCTCAGAGAAGGAAGGTCACGTATGTGTGCTTGGTTTTTCCCCAAGCGTAATCACATCGAATCATTGGTCGTCCACCATTGAAAGAGGGCTTATTCGAATAAAAACTTTCTTAAGCAAAAAAAAGACATCTTGGCACAAGAAAGTGCCAAGTTCCTGCATTTTGGCCGATGAAACAGCAATAAACAGGGTCGAAATGTAATCGAGCATAAACTGAGAGAGCCATTGAAAGGGTATTTATTAGCCTCCCAGTCTCAGAGGCCATACTCAGTCTCAGAGCAGAGGAGGCACTTAAGGCTTCAAAATAGTATATGAGGCCCATAATAGCAAACTTTCTATTAGAGATCCTTCAGATGAGTTTAATGAAAATTCAGAAAACTAAACCTTTGACCTCTGATCTCACTCCATAAGGAAGAATATATTTGCAAATGAATATAAATAAGGCCCGAAGTATGGGTACAAAAACAAGGGTGAAATTCCCCTCAATTTACGAACATGATAGTCTACCTGGGAAATTATACTTTATTTCGAAAATAAAATATATCAAATGAGTTCTTTTTCTCAAAGCATTATTCCACGTAAGTTATACTTTGAGGTTAAGAGCGATTTTTGAGGGACTAGACGACCTCTTCATATTTAGGGTAGTCCTGAGTATGTTATTAAAACAAATAGAATTTAAGTTTTAAAAAAAGTTTGTTTTTCAATTAAAGTTTTGAAAATGACATTAAATATAACTTTCAAATTCAAAACAAGCATGGATTATCTTGTCCATGAAGGAGTTTGCCCCTTATCAGCCCCTGCTCATACCACTAAAGCTTGGACATTCTTTTGGTTTTAATATGATATTTTTTATGAATGGATGATTATTATTGAATAAAAAAACGTGTTCATCCCCAAAAATGATTTAGTTGGGTAAATGGTTGCTAAATTTTTGACGTTAGGCACATATGAAAAAGTGGATATACGTTTCGATAAAAATGCAGAAAAGACAGCTATAATCCCAAGACAAATTTAGAATCTTCAAGATTCCCACTTCAGAGCTTGATGCACTAATTCTGGCTGAGTTTTCATTAGGGTAGTTACCAGTTTTATCTGTTTTTTTTTATACATGAACTACAATTAGGCAGATTAAACCTGCCAATCCCAAGGAATAATCAAAGACCTTTCATCAGAGCTTCAATTATTGATGTGGTTGTTCTCAAACAGACAAGAAATACAAAATAATTACTAGATAGAACATAGAACAAGCTAACAAATGCGTATGCAGTATAAGTACATAGGGAATATAAAAAGATCTATTACAATTATTAGCACCCGAGTGTATTGCCCAGCCACGAGACATTTATACCTTTCTCTCAAACTCAAGTTATCATTTTTTTTTTTCATTTATCATTTTGTATCATTTTATCATTGTTTTTGAAAAGGAAAGAGTTTTCTCATTCTTTATTTTTTTTAAAAATTATTATTATTTTTGGCTTATTATTTTTTTTTTTTTTTATTTTGATTTTTTTTTTTTTTTTTTTTTTATTAGGTTGAAACAACTGCTGGAATCATGATTAGTTTTACTGTTTACTTTTCAAAGAACTTGCCAGGCGACAGCTATAAAAAAAAAAAAGTAGTGTATACTCTTTCATAAGATCGGAGAAAATATATTTCGCCACCACCCCTAGCACAAAAATTTAGTAGTTTTTCACCCCCTCCCCCCAAAAAAAAGTATTACTGAAAGTTTCAAATTGACCGCAGACATGAAGGAAAACCTGATAAGTCAACCAAATACATCATAAAATCCTCCGGAGCCTTTGCCATTTCAATTAAACCTACTGGCCGTAAGGAAAAATAATCGTTTGGTCATATAGTTTCACACTTCAACTATTGTACAACGTCAAAAATATTGTATTAAAAACTGAAGATTAGTGTTTGGCTTTGGGTTACCGACATTGGTAATTATATTGGTAAATTTGCAGCTTAATCATTTTACAGTTTTTGTTTAAGTTTGCACACTACTCACCTTTAAGGTTACATTCAACAACGGGTCCGCCAAGCAAAGCCTTAGCATGTTTCCGCCCTTTCATATGACTGTAAACAGGAACCCCTCCGACGACAAACGTGTTGCATATATTGCAAGCAATATGCTGATCTTTTGGTAGCCTCGAAAATATCGGGTAGAGAAAACCATTCCTATGGAGAATTAAGTCGTCTAGGCGCGAGTCGTACAATTCTTCTCCCTAAAAACAAACGTGATGAGTTAAAGATCTAGTGAGAGATGAAAATTTGCCTCATATATACATTCACAAGAAAACCATTCTTTTATTTTTAATCCCGACAAAATGTTGGTAAACCTAAATTACGCCTGATATGTCACCTAGAAGTCAGTCCTGCATAGGCTACGCTATGATTAGAACTAACGTGGGTTTTGACTTGGCTCGCGTCTTGATTTTTATCATTTTGTCAATCAAGCTCAATTTAGAAACACAATTTTATTTGGGATGCAGAAGGGGAGAGTCCTGTTTGCTTTGGAAAAAAGGAGCTGAAAAAGATGGCTGGTGAAAATAAGACCACGTTGACCGTTGCTCACGTTAAGACCACGTGAACAGACTGTTGAAAAAAACTATCATTATTTATTTGAAAACCCGTCTTCGTACAAAAGAAAATGACTAAGCACTACAAAGAGAAAAGAGAGAAGCAAAACTAGAGTTGTAGAAGTCGGCTCCGAGCATGTCTTGAAATCCTTTGGTTGTTTTCCCATAAGTTTAGCCACGGCTATAGTAGGATCTGCTATGTGAAGACTATTGATGAGCTTTGAATTGCGTCATCAAATTGGATATCTAAGCAGGGCTTCCACTATCCCCGAATTTTCGGGGATTTCCCCGAAAATCTGTGTCTCCCCGAAAAAAAATTTGGTTCCCCGAATCCCCGAAATTTCCCCAAAAATCATCCAATCACGGTGTCACCCCTAGTGACTATCCCTAGCAAACATTACTTTACATACCAAAATTTTTCACTAATCTCTTGTTCGTTAATTTTCGTCTCCTGTTCTACTTTGCATAAGAACCAGACCCATAGAATTTAAGTATAGACGGTTCTTCATATTTTCACAAAACTATCATTTTCCTGCATTTAGATTAAACCATTTCGAATGTAGTATTCCAAGTGCTATTATGATTCTTACATTTATGTCATTCGTGGTCAAGACAATCTTGACAAAATTAGACAACAATTTTACTTAAAGTTGAACTTTGAAAACTCGGTTGTATTTTGGGTTTTGAAATTAAACTTCTAAAGAGGGAGAATTGTTTTGAAAGCCGAATCATTATTTTAAATTTTATTTTCTTTTGCTATTTTTGGTTTCGGAGATACTGTATTAATGTTTAATACTTAATGATTGACGGCATAATATTTGAAGGAATTGATCTTTTTGCCAGGAATTCTTACCATTTAAATTTTTTCTTTCATTCGGTGTGTAAAATTTAAGTTCTTTCTTTTTTATCTGAGAATTGTATTTGTCAGTAGGCTATTCTCCTCACAATTATTATTCTGGTCCCTTCACCCGTGCAATATTTTCAGTGAGCGTAATATTTCAAACTGCAGTTCCAGGATCTTTTTTACAGTCTTCAAAGCTGTTAGTTAGGCGACAAAAATGTTACTGAGAATATGTTCTGCTCAAATTCGGGATAGCCAAGTAGACTTGTTTAAATATCTAGGCATTAGATGAGCTGATATGAAATGAGACTGCAATAAGTACTATATTTGAAACATGGATGGTCGCAGGGTTGGTGGGGGTTGGGGTTAATAAGTGACTATATAGTAATTATGAGGTAGCCAAAAGAAAGGAAAGCATAGTAGAAACAAACAATGAAAAAAAATGTATGTGTCGAGGGGGTATTCTCCGATGGTATTTTCCTGCGGGGGTACTTTCCAAGGAGGGTATTTTCCGCGGGGGTACTTTCCACGGGGTATTTTTCGCGGGTGTATTTTTTCTGCGGGGTATTTTTTGTGAGGGGGAGGGGTACTTTCCAGTTTTTCCGCAGGGGATTTTCCGAGGGGTAAACAGCTAAAACCCTAGAATCAGCATTAAAAACCAATAATGTGTCAATTTTAGTCGAAATTCATTCTTAATTTAAGTTTAAATTTACTTGTTTAATTTAGTTCTTGTTTGTTTTAAGTTTTAATGTTGCCCCATTTTTTATAGGTTGAATTTTGTCTATTTAATTTACATATCTAGAACCGCAAACAATATTTGTTTTTAAATACTATTAATGAATTGCTGAGATTAATGGACTTAATGAAAAAACTGCTACTGGTATTTACAGTTCACATGTGTTCACTATTTTTTTTTTTTTTTTACTTTTTTTTTTTTTAATACGATTTTGAAGTTTTTGCCGCAATATCAGCAATTAGTGTTTTCAGCTATGGTTTCCAATCCCGTGCTCTGGCTCTAAAACCTACTCTTTAAAAGGCTTCATTTACTACGCGGATCCAAGCCTGAGCCTGAAACCGAAGCTAAAACCAATTTTGGCCCCCTAATTTTCGCAGCGAAATTCCATTTTGTTTTTTTCCCCGAAAATTCCCCGAATCTTGAAGACTTGTCCCGAAAACTCCCCGAATTTTTAAGGCTCGTCCCCGAATTTTTAGATTCGAGAGTGGAAGCCCTGTATCTAAGTAAAGTATTTTACAAAACGGAAGAAAGTGGAGCGGATTTTCAATGTATCAGCATTTGTAAGAATCGTTCAGAAGGGTGCAACGTAGAGAATGCGGGGGAGAGCAACAATATTGTACAGCGTTGCAAAATAACGCCGATTGAAACGAAGCTTAGCAGAAACTATGGAAGCAAATGAAGCTGATATGCGGCATTTTATGCCTTTTGTTAGGAGATGACGAGTGTGAGAAATTGTATTTCTAATTGGAATACAGAGGTAAACGATTTGATAAGACGGGCCAATCTTTGAATTCTCAAGTACAATTTCATGAGGAAGCAGGTCTTTCCAGTCAAAAAGCACGACGTCGCAATTTTCAGCGTTAAATTCAAGACTAGATTATAAGTGTTCTATATGCAGTTTTAGGAAAGTTTCAGATAATGGCACTGTTCCTGAAACATGTGACTAAATAGGGCCTTTCCTTCTTGAAACAATTTGAAAAAAAAAAATACCACCTATTCTTGTGTTAAAACATTTGTTCTTAAAGCATTAGAAAAAGGAAAATTTAACGTAAAAGCGGGTTTTAATTGAAACCCCCCCCCCCCATTTGGAGAATATTCTCTGTTCCCGTTGAATGAAATTTTTAGGTTTTTCTCTTCACATTTAGCCTATATGAAAAAAAAAAATCTAAAATTTTATTCCTAACTATTTCTAGTCAGGGTTATCCTAAATATGAGGGACTGTCGTCAACCCTTCACACTTTACACCGCATGTTTAATTTTTGAATAGCAATATTTCGAGAAAAGAGACGGCTTACTTTCCAAATAGATTATCATTTTATTTAATAGGAAGGGCCGTGTCACTCTCAGTCGACTCTTTAAATTCGAGCTCAATGTTTCATCAAAATGCTTTGGCATTTAAGAATTAGCATTTTCTGTTAAAAATTAACGTTTTCCTTACCACCCATATCTCATGCTCCGAAGAAGGGCTTCCAAATGGAGGAAGGTCAGAGTTAAATACCCTCTCAATATAAATTTGAAGCATTTCTCATTTACTGAAAACGCAGCAAATCTACGAAGCCCTAAACTTGTATGCACTTATTTTTTTCTTAATCTTAGTTCCAACAAGATGTAATATGCATCCATTTCCGTTACTTCTGGAATTTCCCATTAGCTCATTTAATAAATATCAAATAATATCCAGTACAGCATCTGTAAAATTTAGCTTTCATAAGGGCTTATTGCGTGTTTTCTCTTCGAAAGTTATAGATGAGTTAATTTATATAATGGTTATTTTTAATTTATTTTGAGATCGAATCCCTGGGAGGACGAGCATTACCTTGCCTCCAGAGACATCAAGAATGTGTATATTGCAAACTTTCTCTTTGAGAAAAGAGAGAGAGAGAGAATCAAACAGTTCGTGGCAACGAACTGTACGTAAGGAGCGACTCCGCTCGACAGTAACCGAAACTCTAAAAAACGGAATTTTAATATCAGTAGATACATCAAAAGAATCAGCTTATTATTATGATTCCCAACGTATAAGATTTGGAATCGTCAAATATCGTCAAGTTTAGTGCTACCCATCAAAAGTTACGAGCCTGAGAAAATTTTTCTGAAATAGGGGAAAACACCCCCTAGAATTCAAGCAATCTTAATGAAAATCAGACCATCATATTCAGCATACCAGAGAACCCTATTATAGAAGTTTCAAGCTCCTATATACAAAAATGTGGAATTTTTCTATTTTTGCCAGAAGACAGATCACGGATGCGTGTTTGTTTGTTTGTTAAACGTTCTAGTGTCCTTTTCAGTGACCAAAAGATTGGAGGGCATCTGGACCCCTACGCCCATTTTTCCCCAAAGTTTTGTCTGATCAAAATTTTGAGATAACCATTTTGTTCAGTAAAGTTGAAAGATCAAATAATAAATCAAATTAGGTTGTAAAATGACCCCCCACAGAATATGGGGAGAGTCCTGTAAGTTATGAAGTTTGCCCATGGTTTAAGTATAGTATTTGGTATTGGGAAGTATACAGACATTTTTCGTGGGGGGGGGGGGGGGTTGCTTGGGGTGGATTTCTATAGGGAGAATCTTCCTTGGAGAGGGAAATTTCCGGGGGGGGGGGGTGAATTTGCCAGGGGAAATGTTACACCACTGGGGGGATTTGACAGAATTACTATACAAAACTCTTTTTAATTGTCTTATATTCTCTTTGCCAAATTTTTCATCTGGAGATGTTCCGGGGGAATTATCCGGGGGCTATTTTCTGCGTGTTTTGATTTCCAGGAAATAATTTGCACGAAAGGGAGCATTTTTGGAGTGATCAAGAAACTGATTAGAGATTAGACTCTTATTCAAATGAAGAATGCTAAGGAGAATTTTTCAGGCTGAATCGTCCGCAAACAATTTTAAGAGGAGGGGGATTTTCAGTGAGGATGGAACTGTCTGGAGGGAATTTGACGGGGGAAGGGGGTAAACTCTAAGTTGGGTGAAATTTCCACGGAGTTTTCTGAGAGGTGGGGGGGGGGCATATTTCAAAGAGGGTGAGCCAGATTTACCGGTATTATTTGAAAAACGATCAGAAATTAAATAAAAACAAACAAGTTATTTTAACTGAAAGTAAGGAGCAACATTGAAACTCAAAACAACAGAAATTATTCTATATATGAAGGGTTTCCCCATCCTCAATACCTTGCTCATTACGCTAAAGTTTGACTGTTTGTCCCAATTTTTTAAGACCGACTACTGAAACACGGGCCGTGAACTAGAATAGGAAGCTTTCTTTTAAAAGTGCTAACAGCTTTAGCGTAAAGAGCAAGGTATTGAGGAGGGGGCAACCCTTCATGCAAGGGATAAATGTGCCAAAATTAATATGCAAACTTCGTATTAATCTTTCATGTACGGTGAGCCAAATTCGAACCTCAATTAGTTGAAAAACGTTCAGAAACTAAACAAACAACAAAAACAAGTTTTTTTTAACTGGAAGTAAGGAGGGACATTAAAACTTAAAACGAACAGAAATTATTCCGTATATGAAAGAGGCTGTCCTCTCCTCAACACCTCGCTCTTTATGCTAAAGTTTGACTCTTTGTCACAACTCTACTTTTTAAAACAATAAAAAACTTTAGCGTAAAGAGCAAGGTGTGCTTGAGGAGGGTTAGCCCCTTTCATATACGGAATTTAAGTTTTAATGTCGCTCCTTACTTTCAGTTAAAAAAAAAATGTTTTTTTTTTTATTTAATCTGTTGTATAGAGAGAGAATGTTTTATTGTTGTATAGAACAGGGTCTCAAGTAAGTTTTTCGCTTTGTTTTTCTTTAATGGAGAATCTATAATTAAGTTTTTGCAATTACAGTCTGGAGTAGGCCGTACAAGCCGTAAGGCGACTGTTTTACTGTATTATATTTTGTTTTTGGTCAATTCTCTCTCTAAAAAAGACAACAGGCCAGAAAATTTGGAAAGATGTAGTACATTTCAGAGAAAGGGCGATGTCCTGCTCAACCCCTTCTGCTTACGTGCCAGTGAGGAAAGGGATCTTACTAAACTGCAATAGAATCCACCCCATATAAAGGGCTCAAGAGCACACGGTTTTTGTTCGGTAGAGCACGCCTCAAATATGCTACCACCGTCAACTCGAAACGAGTAGCCCTCGTAATCATTTTATATAGCAGATACTGGGAGGAGTAGGCGCAGAGCCCTTCAATCATATAAGACCACCTTTCTACTGAATATTCAAACCAAAATGTTTGATTTGATCACTTCCGCACATCATTCGGGATCTACATAATTTGCTCATTAGCATAAAAAAGGGAATTACGGTTTCATTGGTACCGTGAAAATATTTCTAAAGCAATTTCTGCACTATCCAGATTTCAATAGGGTGTAAAATTCTCACATTTCTAATGCGATTCACTGACAAAATTTTTCATTTGTAATAAATAGCATGAATGAGTTTTCGCCGTCAACTTTTCCTCGAAATGTTTAGACCTAAAATAACGAGGCCAAGATGACCTCATGACCTCGTACTCATGACCAGATCTTAAGACTTTTAGATCGTACTCTTAGACTCTTAGATTAAGATCGTAAGACTCTTAGTTTGACAATTCAAAACAAGTCGATTTTTCTTCGAGACTGGATTTATGAGCTCTTCTCTTACATATTTTTTTTTTCCTAAATTTCGATTGGATATAAAAGGTAAGACGGGCAAATATAGACCAAATAATCTAATAG
>CM051267.1:43897146-43934646 GCA_027921565.1 Artemia sinica
GAGAAACCACGCTTTGCGATCAATTTATCTCTTGCAAATACCAGTTTTACGGGTTTCCATTAGTATTTTCCTTGTACAGTTTATAGCGGTGGGTACAGCATAGTGCATAAGTACCAATAAAAACAAACAAGGGTTAAAAAAAGAGACCTCAGTAATTTTGGACAAGAACCTCAGTTTTCGAAGCACCATACCCCAAACCCACCACCTCTGCTACTGAGCGCGGGAGGGTTTACAACAAATCAGAAAAGTGCATACACATGTTTCCCAAATAGATAATATGATCCCAAATGATCATATTAATTTAACAGTTTAGCTTATTATTACAGTTATCGGTGTTAATAACCACCCACAAATTTGTCATCTTTTACTAGATAGCCTACATACAGTTGACCACTGAGCAAACCTGCCGTTTAGAAAATAGAACTTCAAAATTCGCACAGCAGCAACTACCTTGTTCAAAGGAAAGTTGGATTAATACTATCAGTTTTTACCTTCATTTTCTGTTTATGTTTATTTTGTCGCTATTAATTAGAATTGACCATGTTTCGCTTCTTATTATAACCTAATAGACTTAGTAAAGATTGTACCAACTATAGCAGAGAATATAAAAATCAATAAGCCCCCCCCCCCCTAAACCCCAAAAAACAACAGTTTAAATATTGTAAATTCAATGAGAAACCACGCTCTTCGATCAATTTAGATAACAATTACCCGCTTTACGAGTCTCGATCACTGCATTCATTCGACTGTCTATAGCCGTTGTGTACCATTAAGCAAAACAGTACCAAATTTTTTTTTATATCCATTTTTGTTACGTTTTTACGAGTCAAAAAGATATTTCGGGAGGGGTTCAAACCCCCCCCCCTCTGGGTCCGGCCTTCTTAGCCACTACAGACATTTTCTCATCCTTATTCTTCTTCTTTTTTTTTAAAGGGATAAAAGTGACATTCCTGCATCATGTAACTAGGATCCATACAAATCTAATGGAAAACACTCAAACAATGAAACTCATACTTAATAATTTGCAGGATGTACCTATTAATCACATGATTATGTTTCCTCCCATGTGTTTTTTTTCCAATTTTTAATACCATTTCAAATAATGTTTTATACATATTCCGTTGCAATTTACTCAGGCGATACTAAATTTCATTGAGTCGAGTTGAGACCAGGGTTGCCAAATTTTTGCTCCATAGATATGTCCCCTGAGTATCCAAAATTATGTCATTTTTAGCCAAAATATGTCCATATTTCGTCTTAAATATGTCCAAAATATATCCATCTTGAAATCTCAGAACCTAAAGGTTATTTTTCTTATTAATTGGGATATTGACCAAAAGATGCTTTGGAAACATCTTTCAAAGCGGCCAGTCAACATCAAATATATTGAAAACGAAAAAAAAACATTTAATACAAGCAAAAAACTCATAAAAACAAGTAAACACTAAAAATAATTTGTGGGAGCTTAAGATTAGTCTTCTAGCGAGAATTCATCATGAAAATTATGTTCAGCATGAGAGTCAGTCTTATTTCTTCCTTTGCTAGCTATTTACCGATCGGAGTATTTCTTGCGCATTTCAAAATGTATAATCCAGGATTCCAGCAACGTTCCAAATTATTTGCTTGACATGCATTAAACAACTAGTCGTTTGCATTAGAAGACCATTCCGTAATTTGGTTTTGATGTTACCAAGTAGCGTAAACTGTATTCCAGCAGCTGCTGAAGAGTGTGGCAGGCCACATAACGTTAGCATAAAATCACAAAGATCCTTGTATTTTTCTTTATCCTCGGCATCCTTACATTTTCTTAGGGCAGACCAGAAAACTGATGGATTTGCTTATTCAGAACGGAAATTAAAAGTTCTAGAGCCCTTTTTCAGTGACCAAAAAGAATGGAGGGTAACTAAGCCCCCTCCCACGCTCACTTTTTTTCCCAAAGTCACCGGATCATAATTTTTAGATAGCCATTTTGTTCGGAATGTTAGAAAAATACAATAACTATATCTTTGAGGATGACCCCCCCCCAGTCTCCGGGGGACGGTCTGCAAGTTATGAACTATGTCCAATGTTTACATATAATATTGGTTATTGGGAAGTATACAAAAGTTTTCAGGGCAAATTTTTCTGGTAGTTGGGGAGGGGTCGGGTTTTACGTGGGAGGAGCTTTCCGCGGAGGAAGGGACATTGCTATGAAGGGGGCGTCGGATTCCCAGCATTATTTAAAAAACAATAAGAAATTAAATAAAAATGCAATTTTTCAACTGAAAGTAAGGAGCAACACCAAAACTTAAAACAAACAGAAATTAATACGTACATGATTGGGTTCGCCCCCTAGTCATCACCTCGCTCTTTGCGCTATTTTTTTTTTTTTTTTTTTTAGTTTCATCAGAGCTATTTATCTTGACCGTGCCGAGTAAAAATCAGGGCAATAATACCATTTATAGGTGAAAGAATTTTGAAGGCATTTTCAGAAAGTTTGCTTCAGGGAAGAGCAAGCAACCCCGGAAAATAAATACAGAGCTTAAAAAATAAGTAGATAAAAGTCTTAGCACTCATTTGGTGATGAATGACATTTTTTTATGAAAGTAATTTGTTTTACGTAATAATTTTGGAAAATGTGTCCACTTTATGTCCCAAATGTGTCCATTTTTTGCCCTATTATGTCATTATGTCCAGGCACATAGAAATATGTCCCTTGGACATAAAATATGTCCAGTTGGCAACCCTGGTTGAGACTACAGAGACCTGCTTTAACAGAGAACTTATGACGTACACTGCCACTAAATGTTACTAAGTCACAGAAGATACAGGAGCGTAATTTGGTACTCTTCTCAAACACAGGACACATGCGAGAAGTGAAGTTTGGTTAATGCTAATGAAATAAAACAAAATAGGATGAAAATATAATAGTTTATGAACTGGGATTTCGATGCGGTCTTTTTTTCATGTGTCCTGTATTTGAGAAGAGTACTCGTAAGTCTCTATGGGGCAGGAGGGAACTGCCCTCCCAGACCCCAATTTGCCTCCACAGTTCCCCCTCCCCAGATAAAATTCAGTTTCTTCAAAAATCTTGCCTAAAAACTAAGATAAGCCTGCATAATTCAAGCATGTCTTTAGCATATTTTTGCCTTTATGGTAATATATAGCTAATTTTTCAGTTTTCTCTGTCATGCTCACTTGGTCTTAGAAAATTGGCTCAAATACCCCCCCCCCCCCCCGAGGATTTTGATGAAATTACGTCACTAGCAAGATACCTAGTAGTTGGCCAGCTAATCCACTCTTTAACAGCTAAATCATTGTAAAATCTCTATCATACCACCTAGAAAGTGGATTTTTTTTCACCGTTCGACGTGTCAAAATCTTCTTAACAAGTATTTGATTAGCTTGAATATTTTAACCATATAAGACACTCACAATTTCAAATATACTTATAGACAGAAGTGGAGTCCGATCTTGGCCAAGGAGAACCAGTACGGTAGCGGTTTTTAGACCTAATAATCTGGGGGGAGAGGGCAAGGTATACATGAGGAGTGCAAAAATATAAAATGATTGGAATTTAATGTCAGTTTCCAGAAAAATATGGAGGGGTGGGGGGGTATCTGCCCAGGTCTAGAACCGCCTCTGCGGAAAAAATATATTAATAAGGCTTTCTGGTACCATCATGAAGGAGGGGAGGGTGGCTTTTCGGACAAACGACGATAATTCTCGGAAAGAGAGCATAAAATAAGGAATCAAATAATAATAATACCCTACTTCTTCTGTTTAGCAGGTTTCCATCAGAAGTGCAAGGGCATAATTTGCTATGGGATAGGAGGGGTAATTGCCCTCCCAGACCTCGGTCCCCCCCCTGACCTCAGTTTGCCCCCGAGGCCCAGTTGAAATTTAGTTTCTTCCAAAATCTTGTCAAAACTAAGATGAATCTGCATAATTGAAGCACCAACAGAACAAAAGGTAAAATTATACTTTAGCTACTTTCGGCTATCTTGGAAAGGGGTTAGGTTAAAAAATGAAACTTTCAGAGATGGGGAGATGGGTCTACAGGCTAAAGTATTTCCCGGGAAGGTATTTTGAAGTACCTACCTCCACTCCTTCTCCCTTTTGGAGGGTCCTGAAATTTGCCTACATGAAAGGTATTTTACCTATTGAATTTTTGACAGAACAATATTTACCTTAATTTTCAGTTGTCAGTTTCTGTTTCTCCGGCTTTAATTCTGAAAATGCAATTCCTGTTATCTCAGTAGAATTTTAAGCCATATCAATGTTTTTTTTTTTCAAAATTTTAGGTAATGTAGTGGCATATTTTTAAAACCTTATATATTGGGATTCAGCAAAGTTGTGAAGCTAAAAATAATTTTGTTGTACTTCATTTACCCAGAAGATCTATTTTGAAAGTTTTCACTTTTATAACACACAATTTTTAAAGGTCATCAAAGGTCAGGATCCTCTAGAGGGAGAAGGAGTGGAGGTAGCTACTTCAAACTATCTTCCCGGGACATACATTAGCCTGTAGACCCATCCTTGTAAGTTTCATTTTTCTAACCTAACCCTTTTCCAAGATAGCCAAAAGTAGAATTTTACCGAACAGTTTTTTTTAGTACATTTTACCTTTATAGTACTATGAAGTCCCTTTATAGTATTAAATAGCACCTTTATGGTACCAAATGGCTAATTTTTTTACGTTTTACTGTCAGGCTCCAACTTCCCTCCCCCCAAGGAATTTGAAGTTTAATTTCCTTTACAATTAAATAGGGCAAATGCTAAATATTTTTTAACTTACTGCTAATACCAATTGACGTGGAATCTTATATATCACTTAATGTAAGTAATTTCTCCGACAGCCACTTAACAACTAGACTGATCTAAGCTGTTTTACAACTTTTCAATTGTTGCTAAAGTGACGCGTATTGAAAGCGCATTATTTTGATTAGTCTTTCTATGACTCACTGCTTAAAAAACGGAAAAAATACTACATGACACAGAATAAGATAATTACATCAGGATGTTATGAGGAGGTAGGTAAATTGAGAGTTCGCACAACCCTATTCAGGGCCGTTCTCCTGGGG
Source organism: Artemia sinica (assembly GCA_027921565.1). Taxonomy (NCBI): domain Eukaryota; kingdom Metazoa; phylum Arthropoda; class Branchiopoda; order Anostraca; family Artemiidae; genus Artemia; species Artemia sinica. The sequence goes on from CM051267.1 coordinate 43,902,210, forward strand.
ATTGTGGTGCCCAGTGCGTAATTTCGTCAAAATCCTGGGGGGAGGGGGGGGGGGGGACAAAGTTGGAGCCAATTTTTCCAAAGCAAGTGAAACGACAGTGAAAAATGAAAAATGATCCATATATTACCATAGAGGCAAAGACATATTGAAGAAAACTGACCTGTTTCTCTGGATACTTGAATTATGCAGGCTTATCTTAGTTTTGACAAGATTTTTTTGCAGAAACCAAATTTCAGCTGGAGGTAAACTAAGGTCGGGGTGGGGCAAATTCAGGTTTGGAGGGGACAGTTGCTCCTCTGCCCCATAGCAATTTACCCCTCTGGTGGATCTGGGGAAAAACTAATTACAGTGTTCCCTCCCAACTGAAAAATAAGCAAAAAAAATCCAAATTAAAGTGAAAAATTTGATTAAAGTGAGATAGCCCCTAACCACGGCTCCCAGGAAGGTGCCCTGGTTACCCCCCTCCACTTTTGAACGGCTCTACCCCCTTACCCATGGAGCAAAAATTCTAAAAAAAAGAGAATCAAATGTGAGTTACCTTCAAAAACATATCTGCCCCAAAAGCTTAATAATTTTTTTTTATGTTTGAGTCATCAAAAACGTTTCAGAGATATTTTTATAAATGCGACATCAAATGGACTCAAACTACAATTAAACACAACAAATATTATTTAATCTGAAATACTATATAAATCAAATATACAAATTTTATAAAGTCAGAGGTAGCACAATAACTGCCTTCCCCTCCCCCTCCACTTCTGGATTTCGATATCAACTTTTTTTGACACAAAATCCCTTTTAGTAATTTCATTAAGACACAATCAGAGAAAAATAATTTGCGCACTAGATTTGGAAAGGTATATTCACCCCCAAAAATTTCTTGGATTGGCACCACTGGCAAAGACTCGGGTAGACAGCCATTCCTTAGCGCTCAATGTGTTCATTTTTTTCCTCCCGGCTTCTTCAAATGGGGCAGGGCGAAGAAACTTCGAAAGGGGCACTTTCAATCAGAAATTACAAATTATTTAGCATTTTTTGAGAGTGGAAAGTGATTTGAGGGAAACAGCTTACTCCGGTGCATTTTTTTATACACATCCTCTCCCCCCCCCCGTAACCCTAAAAAATGTCAAATCCAAATTCTCGACTAAACACCCTTGTCATTAGCCTTCAATGTATTAATTTTTTCCGACCTCTCCCAGAGGTGTTACGGATGAGGGTATGGGGGACCCCTCCCAATAATTCTAGCCGCTCGATAAAAATATGAGTTGGTAAAATCATAGTGCTAAGTGCCATGATTTATTCGACGCTGCCAATTTTTTCATTCCGTTATGTAAAGACCAAAAGAATAATGACATGACGTCAGTGGTTTTACCGACTCTTGATGTGAAAAAATTAATAAATAATACATTACGCCAACATTCGCCAACTTCTTTACTTAGACAGCGCTATTGCGCCGCCTATGATTTTACGAATGGCGCCACAATTTTCCATTCGGTTAAATAAAGGACAAGAAAACACTGAAATGAATACACTAGAATCTCAATCTATGTCGGTAAATACAGCGGTTTTACCGACTCTTGTTGTGACTTCACGGAAATAATAAATATTATACCCGTTTTCTCTTTTATATTTTCATTTGCTAAGTTGTGTGACTTTACGGATGGTGCCAAGATTTTACATTCGGTTAAATAAAGAACACGAAAATACTGACATAAAGTGTACCGAAAATGTCGGTCCTGGTCGGTAAATGTAGCGTTTGTACTGACTAGTGCAGTGATTTTCTGGACATCACCTAATTTTCTATTCGGTTAAATAAAGGGCATGGAGATAATGACATGACATCTATCAAAATCTCAATCTTGGTCGGTAAACGCAGCAGTTTTACTAAATCATACCCTGCTTTTTACAGGGTATGAATTTACAGATGGTGTCACAATTTTCCCTTCGGTTAAATAAAGAGCATGAAAAAGACTGACATGACATCTTCAAAAATTCTGATCTCAGTCGATATAAACAGTGGTTTCACTGACTGGAAAAAATGGGTGAAAACTTCATTCGGTAGCAACTAGTGCCAGTTACTTGCAAGATGGCAAGGTTGCAGCAAAGTTTTACAGCAGTAATGGGGTTGGTAGATTATGAACTGCGGGTGTTAAAGAGAGCCCATACAAGGGACCCACATGTCTTTTTCAAAAAAATTGCGCGAGTTGGATGATTGATCTCAAGTGGAAAAAAAAATAGATTGGTGAAAGGAATTACATATCTCGAGTTAAGATTGAATCGAGTAAAAATAAAGTATTGGGGAGCATGAAAATATTCGACAAAGAATTTTGTAAACGGACCAATGCCATTTTTCACAAAAACAACGAGCTTATATGGATTTCAGCTGCCGAGCAGGCTGTTTGGAATCCGTTTTTGCCGCATAAGCAGCCAAAAGAATCGAATTGGCCGTGCATTACTGCCGGAAAAATAATATAAAAGTCTTAGAAAGGGAAAGCTTAAGCAAAGAGTTGCTTATGTTTCAAAGCTATGATTGTGCAAGAAATGTGTCGGTATTGAACAGGGTGTCCAGGAACACATATTAGTTGAACTGGGAGACCATTACGTTAAATTCGATGCTTGGCTCATAGAGAGATCCTCATGGTGAAACACGCCTGCAGCAACACCCCAATAGTCTGAATAATTTTTGAAACCTTACAGGAACTGTACGTCGTCTTTACGGGTGCAACAAAACAAGTTAATGCTTACAAACGAGCAGTTGAGAGTGCTGAATTGGCATTGAAGCTCAAAGACAAAGTGAACTTCCAGGTCAGAGAGTTTGAAAGTGCTGTGGACCAACATTGACACCACTGTTGAAGTTCTCAAAGAACTAATAGAAAAAAAAACGAGGACAAAAAATTCAGAAGCAACGGCATAGCGTTGACTATAGTAAAGGCCATGCTGCTCCAATGTTTATTATTATTATTAATATTTTATTTTTTTTTCCCCAGAGGCTCTTCATTTGGAAGAGATGATCCTATAAACTTTGGAGGAGGCTCAATCGATAGAAAATTGGAAGTCCTAGTGCCCTTTGAAAGAGTCAAAACTGATTGGAGGGCAACTAGCCCCCCCCCCTCCCCCTTACGCCCTCTTTTCCCCAAATGCATCCGATAAAATTTTTTGAGATAGTCATTTTGTTAAAAATAGTTCAAAGATCAGATATTTAAAACTCCGTAGTCGACACAACCTCCCAGGACCCAGGGACAGGCGTTGTAAGTTATGTCCTGGGGGTATATATGGTTCTTATAGAAGGAGTACTCATATCAACTTCAGGGATGGCTCATTTGATTGAAAATTCAAAGTTCTAGATTACTTTCTAAGAGTCAAGAGAGATCGGAGGGCAACTACCCCCCCCCCCCCCCCCCTACCACGCCCTTTCCCCCCAAACCCATCTGATAAAAATTTTAAGGTAGCCATTTTGTTCGAAATAGTTCAAACATCAAATAACAAAACTCCGGGGTCAACACAAACCCCAGAGCCCCGGGCAAGTTTTTTAAATTATGCCCCGGGGGCTTATATGGTTTTCATGTAAGAGGTGGCCGTATAAACTTCAGAAGTAGCTCATTTGATTGGAAATTGAAAATTCTAGTTACCTTCTTATGAGCAAAAGAGGATTGGAGAGCATCTACTCTCCCCCCCCCCACACACAGACACCCTCTTTTCCTCAAATGCTTCCAATAAAAATTTTGAGATTGTCAGTTGGTTTGAAACAGTCAAACGATCAGATAACAAAAACTTTGGGTTCAACATTCCCCCCCCCCCAGAGCCCGGGGGAAGGGTTGTAACTTATGCCCTGGGGGCATATAAGTTTTTTTTATGGAAGAAGTGGCCGTATCAACCTCTGAGGGGACTCAAGTAATTAGAAATTGAAAGAAAGTTTTGATTCCCTTTATAAAAGTCAAAAGTGATCCAACTAGCCCTCCCCCAAACCCTCTTTTCCCCAAGTGCGTCCGATCGAATTTTTATGCAGCCATTTTTTGTAAAAATAGACCAAAGATCATATAACAAAAAAACTCCAGGGATATGACAGCCCCCCAGAACCTGAGGGCATGTGTTAAATTATGCCTTGGGGGACATATAAGTTCTTATGGAAGGAATGATCATATAAACTTCAGAAGGGGCTTATTAGATTGTGAATCGGAAATTCTTGTGTCCTTTTTTAGAGTCAAATATTATCGGAGGGCAATTATACCCCCCCCCCCCTCTCCAAGGCCCTTTTTTCTCCAAATGCATGCGATCAAAATTTTGAGACAGCCATTTTGTTCAAAATAGTTTAAAGATCAAATAACAAGAACTCAAGGGTCGACACAACCCCTAGAGCCCGGGGGAAGTGTTGTAAGTTATGCCCCGGGGGCAGATAAGGTTTCTTTACGTAAGGGGTGGTCATATAAACATCAGAGGCGGCTCATTTGATTGGAAATTGAAAGTCATAGTTACCTTTCAAGAGTCATCAAAAGTGATCGACAGGCATATACCCCCCCCCCCCTCCCCCATACCCTCTTTTCCCCAATGCATCAGATCAAAATTTGGAGATAGCCATTTCGATTGAAATAGTCCAGCGATTAGATGACAAAACCTCGGGGGTCAACGAACCCACCCCCCCCCCCCCCGAAACGCAAGAGAAGGGTTGTAACTTATGTCCCGGGGCATATAAGTTTTTTTTTGGAAGAGGTAGTCACATAAACTTCGGAGGGGACTCAAAGGATTATAAATTAAAAGTTCTAGTTCCATTTGCGAAACGTTTTTTCTATGTTGAATTTTTTTTTTCGCTGGACTTCACCAGTAGATAGCAGAAAAAACCGAAAACATTCGAAAATTTCAAAATATCGTTTTAGATATTTATATTTACGTTTCGATATCGATATTTGGTTCGATATATCGTATATCTATATTCATATCGAATATCGCCCAACCCTAGTTTAAATCGCAATCATTTTTTTTATTTTTGTTATTTGTCAATTAGTTTATAAAGTCTTTCTACTAGAATTTGTTTTGCATACAACACACTTCTATTGTGGATTGGTGCGCTGAATCTAGGATTCTTTGTCCAAGAAGGCGAAGGTTCGAATCCTAGTTCAACCAATTATTTGGTTTGGACGAGGGTCAGTGGGTTGACTCTGTAAGCTCAGCCAGAGTCGACCCAGCTCTAAATGGGTACCTGGAGAAATCTCGAGAAGTTAAATAGGAAGGGTGTGCGAAAGTACAGGATGGTTGGCCCCCAACTCCCCTTTGCACTGTCTGGCTGAAGGGCCAAGAAACGGAGATCAGCACCGTCGGTAGGGACTGTAAAGTCCAATGCTGTATTATTTACTTTTTACACTTTTATTGTACTTTGAAGAGGAATTGGTTTGGAATTTTTTGTATTGAAATCATTTTTGTGACAAACTTTTCTCAAAAATAAAAAACAATGTTTGAAATAAGGGCTTAATTTAAACCACTTAAAGCTAATTCAATTTAGTTTATGAGGATAGGGTCAATGGACTTATAACTAAGGTCCTAGAATATAGGGAGAGGGCTCATTCCCTTTCTTGGAGGGCACTAGCCCCCTGTCCTATGCCTCAATTTCCCCAAAGTAGTCCCATCAAAGTTTTGAGGTAGCCATTTTGTTTAGGATTAACAAAAAGTTTATTTCGTATTGTACCGTATGATTTACTGATTCTTCAACCAATAAATCCTCGAATGCGAATGTCTTCTATCAATCAAACCGCCTTAAAACCTCAACAATGTCCATGGAATAACAAATGACCGGATAAAACGTTATTAATAATGAATTGTAGCTGTCAGACAAAACTATAACGAAATAAAGACATTTGTTAATAACATCACTTTACATATAAAGAGCAAAACAACCCCCATAGAAGAAGAGGATATTTTGTACAAAGGATTTCAGTTGTCTAGTAAAATGTCCAAAACGGAATGCTACAAGTAAACGAGACAATGCTATCAATCGCAAGAAAGACACCATATTTTGTTTCGATGCTTCAAATCTTGAAAAAGTTACCTTTGTTTAGAAAAAGATGGTGCTGTTGCATCTACTGTTGGGACCATTACATTATTCTATATTGCATTAAAACGAAAAAATATGATGCAATGTGTTTGCTACAATATTTTTCACCACAATTAATGAAATTTTAATATATTATTCTTATTAATAATATATGTGTTATTCTACGGGTGTCTCGCTGGAAGTTATGAACACTTACCAATTATATACGGTGAGATTGACCTTAATATGCTGCAGAGTGATATCGTTTGTTTAGGCATATTAGTGTTTGACACGTTGAAACTATTGGGAATGTGTTTGAGTGCATATCTTGACCAGTTTTGATACTATCACTAATTGTTTTCTATTTTAATTGCAGATGGAGAATCTGCCGGACGAGAATTCAGTGAGAACTGGAGCACAAGTTACACTAGTCAGAGCTACAGTTCCAAAAGATCTTGAAAATATATTAGCTGATAAATTACCGGTACTAATTCAGGCTATTATTGGTGTTTGTTATCATTTTGCTTCTAAGATCATATCAGTATTTTTTTCAGCCGAGGAACCAAATTTTGTTTCGGTCCTTCGGTCCTTAACTGCTTGTTCGGTGTTCGGTGTTCGGTCCTTAAACCTGCTTCATCGAGCAGGTTTAACGCTTCAAATTTGTTATGTAGTGATATGCAGAAGCTTCTATGGATATCACGATCATTCAGCATATCAGTGTTGAACTGTTTGTGTGTTGTGGTGTTGGTTTTTGGTTTCTGAGCTTTCAGTTTAGTTCTAACTTTGGCTATCAGCAAGATGTGATCTGAATTCACGTCCGCTCCTTGAAATCCCCTCACGTCGAGCAGGCTACTTCTCCAGCGTCTTGATATGCGGAAATGATCGATTTGGTTTTTTGTCCGGCCGTCGGGGGACACCCACGAGTACTTGTGAATCGTTTTATGTTCGAACATACTGCCGCCTATCACCAAGTCATTACTTAGGGCATAGTCAATTAGGAGTGCACTGTTTCCATTCATGTCTCCGATGCCATGTGGGCCCAGAACTTAAGAGCAGTACTGACGATCTGCACCGACTTTAGCATTTAGATCGCCAAAAAACACAGATTATATCGTGCCTGGGAACGTCTTTGGTGACCGATTGTCGCATGTTGTAGAAGGCATCTTTTTCCTGATCATCAGCTTCGTTGGTCGGAGCATAGCAGGCGATGATGGTCATTTTGTATCATTAGATACGAAACGAGCTATCAATATACGTTTCGCTAACTGGTGTCCAGTTCGCCATTGCTTTGAGTGCTAGTGGCGACATCATAATTCCTACACCAGCGTGGTGGACGGAAGGGTGACCGCTAGGTGCCCCCCCCCATACCCATCATCAAATTTCTCTAATCCATTTCCAGTTCACCTTATTTCAGTGAGAACGAGTATATCGATGAGGTATTGTTTCATCTATTTACTAACTTGTTCTGTCTTGGATATCTGGTTCATCGTTCTCACATTCCAAAAACCCATCTTTAGGTGTTGTTTCGCAGTCAAAAATCGGTTCCGGGGGCATGCGGGGGTCGTTATCTGGGGGGGGGGGGGTGATGCATCCGAGCCTGTTGTAGGCGTTTCAGTTGCAGGTGTTTTCCCCTGAGGGTTGCCCCTCGGGGTCCCGGGTGTGGTTGCAAACCCACAGCCCAACCCTCCTCATTTAACGGACTTGGGACCGTCATGTTCCCCCGACCTCAGTGAGGCTAGGTTCCTTACATGGTTGAGTTAAAACTGGGAAGATGTTCTTTTTCTCTCTATATCTATCTATATATATATATATATATATATATATATATATATATATATATATATATATATATATATATATATATATATATATATATATATATATATATATATATATATAATCCAAATTTAAGGCAAAAAGACTATCTTCAAGAAAAACAAGCATAATATAAAAACTAACTTACACAAAAATTTAAAACTAGCTTAAGGAATAAATAATTTTGACATCCAAAAAAACGAAAATTTTCCAAACTGTAATCCTGTAAATTTTGTTGAAGTTGAAAAGAATATTGTTTTTAAAAGCTTATCAGCATCGAAACAGAGAATTCCTGAGCTATCCCTGTAGTTAGGCAGCTCAGGGCTATTACTACTACTACTACTACTAACAACTCATCGCAGCACCAAGCTGCCTGAGGCCAACACAGCTACGTACGCTCCTCCTCTGCCCCAATCTATTCAAAGCCTCCCTTTTTACACCCGCCCACGAAGTTCCCATTTCCTTTAAATCTTTTTTTATGACGTCCTCCCACCCCAGACGGGGACGACCTGGTTTTCGTTTAGCCCTAGATGGTTGGCCAAAAAAGAACAATCTTCGGCAATCTGTCATCCTTCATCTGCACAACATGCCCTAACCACCTCAACCTTTCTTTCATTATAGACCTAGAAAGCGTTATTGAACCACATTTTTCGTATAGCCTATTGTTTGAAATACGGTCAGTCAGCCGGGTACCCAGAAAAATCCTTAAGCAATTTCTCTGGAAAACATCTAGCAAATCTTCATCCGCTTTTCGGAGCGTCCATGCTTCAGAGCCATATTTGACCACTGTCATCACTGTAGCTTCTAATATTCTAATCTTGGTTTGCAGACTTATCTTCCCATTCTTCCAGACTTGTTTTAACTGTGAAAAAACACCCTGAGCCTTGGCTATTCTATTTTTAACATCTTCACTACTCCCACCATCTTTACTATTAATGCTACCAAGGTAAGTGAACCTGCCCACCTGATCAATCTTTTCATTACCCAACGTCACCTTTTCATCTTCACTTATTCCTAGCCTTAGTTACTTAGTCTTCCTAACATTAATTTTCAAACCAATACTAGCACCCTGAACTCGCAAAACCTCTAAAACTTCATTCATTTTGCTCACACTTTCATCTAGGATGCTTAAATCATCAGCATAATCCAAGTCCAGGAGACTTTTTCCTCCCCATTTGGTTCCGTGGTCTCCCATTGCCTTTCCTGTGCTCCTTAAAACAAAGTCCATCAAAATAATCCATATAAAGGGGGATAGAACACAACCCTGCTTAACTCCTGATTTAATAAAAAAACCAGCTGCTAACCTCATTTCCTACCTTAACCACAGCAGTGTTATTCTCGTACATAGCACTAATCACTTTAATGTATTTGTCTGGTATACCATACAAGGATAAAACCTTTACTAAAGCTCCTCTATCAACTGAATCGAACGCTTGCTCATAATCTATAAAACTGAGGACCAAAGGTGTTTGAAAACTTAGGCACTTCTCAATTATTAGCCTAAGAGTGAAAATTTGGTCAACACATCCTCTACCTTTTCTAAAACCGCACTGCTCTTCTCTTAAAACGGCATCTCTCAGTCTAAAAAGTATCATATTACTAAGCAATTTGCTACCTACAGAGACCAGACTAATGCCTCGATAATTACCACACTCACTTTTATCACCTTTCTTATAAAGTGGCTTAATTAAGGTTTTCCTAAAATCGTTAGGTACTTCCCCTTTTTCAAAAATCATATTCATAATCTTCAATAACTTATTTCTAACCTCAGAGCAACCATATTTAAGAAACTCATTTACCACCCTATCAGGACCTGGAGCCTTATTATTCTTTAATCCTTTTAGTACTGTTGCTAATTCCTCCTCACAAAACAAATCTTCCTTCACATCCAAGGTATCACAAACTTTTTCATTTTCCTCTATATTTTTTCCTGCAACTCTATCTCGGTTAAGCAAGTTCTCAAAATGTTCGGCCCATCTCGCTTTAGCTTTTTCCTTATCGCTAATTGCCACCCCCCCATTCCTATCTTTAACTGGGACAAGTCCGGATTGACTACTACCTCTCAATTTGTTAACGTGCCAGTACAATATTTTACTATTATGCCGTCTAGCTGCATCTTCTAAATCCTCGGCAGTTTTATCCATGGCCACCACTTCACACCTCCTTAGCTCATATTTCAATGCTTTCTCCACTTTCTTTACATTTCTTTTGTTTTCATGCGATCTATCACTCAGATAATTCTTGTACAAGTCCTTTCTCCTTTCTATTAAACATAAAGCTTTTTCACTAATATTCTTAGCTGCAGTTCTAGCTTTCTTCCCTAATACACCTTCAGCAACTTCACAAATTATTTTTCTAAAATTATTCCAACCATCTTCCACATTATCAAATTTTAAACTCTTAAGTTTAGTATTCAACTGTTCCTGGAAAGTTTCTCTCAAATTCTCATCCTGGAGTTTACTAACATCATAATTTCCCGGGAGGTAATTACCATTCCGATGTTTCAGCTTTAAATTAACCCTTGACACTACTAGATGGTGATCTTTACTTTTAACCTCAATAACAGCACTCCTATATACCCTAGTATCTTGTATTGATCCTGCCAGTCTTCGGTTTACTATAACATAATCAATAAGGTTTGCTGTCTACCATCACGTGAATACCATGTTAGCTTATGAGCCATTTTATGACCAAACACCGTATTGGTTATAACTAGATTGTTATTCCTACAAAATTGCAAAAGTCTGTATCCATTACTGTTTTCTTTTCCTACAACAAATTTACCTAAGCTGGGATACCATCTATCCTTATTTCTACCAACCTGGGCGTTAAAATCTCCCAGTAATAACATCATATTTCTACCTGGGAACTTGTCTATTTGCTCCTGTAACTGTAAGTAAAATTCATCGAGTCACTAGTATCTCCGTCAGTTGGTTCTACAGGGGCGTATACTACTATAACTGATACCCTGAACTTTCTAGTCATAAAATGAGCAATTAGTATTCTATTATTAATACCTTCCCAGCCTAAACAAGACTTAGCAGCTTCCTTATTCATCATGAGCCCTACTCCCTGTCTATGTACCCCATCCTTCCTGCCTGAGTAAACAAATTCTATATAACCTAATTTCATGCTTCCTACCCCTGATATATGAGTTTCTGAAACTCCTAATAAATCCAGTTCGAATCTTCTGAATTCGTCAGTCAAAATGTCGATACGATAGTCATTTTTTAACGTCGTAAAATTCCAAGTTCCAATTTTCATGTTCTTTAAATCATTGAAATTATTTTCGCCTCAGGAAAAGAAATGACCCCGGATACCAGTGCAGGACGGGATCACATATCTTCTCAAGTCTACACCGAAGTGCTTAAGCCGGCTTAGAACCGGACAGCAAGAAGTCCCTGGGACCTCCATGAATGGAGGCTTTGTGCAATCCTGGGCCCATCTTGGTCACAACATTGGTCACAACTCAGGGCTATTCCCGCTTTCGAAATACTTTTGCTAAATTCATTGGTGCGGTCTTTTTTCGAATACATGCGTTGCATGATTCCGTTTCTACGATCTTAGCTATTTTCGGTCTGATAAATACTGGAACCTTCTTTGTTACAATTCTTGGTCTCGTACATAGTGAGTTTGGCTTTGGAGTGGGTCTCATAGATTCTGTCTGTTTTTTCAACTGGTGTTTCTTCTATAGACTGGCCTGGCTCCCGGTTCCGTTTTCAAGTTCCAGTACACTTTGCCTTCTCTTTCTTGCTGCCATTTCACGCAATATAGCTCTTTCTCGTGTAACCCCATAACTTCCTGTTTGTGAAAATCCTCTATCCATGTTAATCTTCTTTAATCTCTTCATTAAATTTGTTTCACAACTAAAATCACTAATTTAATCTGTTATGTTGTTGCTTGATCAAAGTTACTTTCTCAACTAGAAAGTTTCGACGAATTCATTTCGTTCCATACATGCCTGAACCGCATAGCGATAAGCCGATAAGGTGACTTTGCATTCCTGACTTGCCTTTAAGCTCCGCCCATGAGTACCTATTACGCAATATTGTAATATCATTTATTTTTCGAAATTTTTTTTTTGCTCTACATAAGTTATATATGTATATATATGTATATATATATATATATATATATATATATATATATATATATATATATATATATATATATATATATATAATATATATATATATATATATATATATATATATATATATATATATATATATATATATATATATATATAAGATTTCGATATCTCAAAGATTTCGATATTCCTGATCAGTTTTTTTTTTTTGCTTAGATCAACTCTTGATTTTGCCTTTTGCCAAAGTTCAATAACAAAAAAAATGGTAATTAAAGACTATTTTGCACATATTTGTCCAAACTTTGAATAATATAAAAACAAACTTCAATTACATAGACGAATGTCACAAAAACCGAGTTTTGAAATTGCTCAGGCTCAGGATGAAGAAAAAAACCTACTGGCTATTCAAAATCAGCAACATGTCAACATTTTCCCCTCAGAATTGATTCTGCCTTTCAGTGATTAAATATAAAAAAAAAAGGTTTTTAATCTGAAAGTAAAAAGCAACACTAAAACTTAAAACAAAACAGAAACTATTCCGTACATGAGGGGAATACCCCCTCCTCAATACCTCGATCTTCACTCTAATTTTTTTTTTAGTATTTAATAAATACTTCTTATTCAATTAAGCGACCCTAGTTTTTCAGGAGTTGTCCTTATAGAATTGGGACACAAAGTCGTACACAAATTATCCCCTCATATACAGGATAATTTATTTTCTTTTTAAGTCATAATTTTGCTCCCTACTTTCAGCTGAAAAACTTGTTTGTGTATTTCGTTTTTGATTATTTTTCAAATAATACCGCAATCTCTACCTCTTCCCTCCATCGAAAATCCCCCCTCACGAAAATTATTTCCTTGGAAAGTTCCTTCGTGTAGGATTTCGTGTAGGAATTCGAGCAAATTTTTCCAGTGGACCCCCCCCCACATGAAATTCCCTCGTCCTGAAAAATGTCCGTTTACTTCCCAATAACAAACACTACATGTAAACAATAGGAAAACTTTATATCTTAGAGCGGTTTCCCTAGGGGCTGTGAGGGTCTTGTCTCCTCAGAGGCATAGACATTTGACCTTTCAATTATGCTGATTAAAACAGCTATCTTAAATTTTAGATCGGCTGACTTTGGGAAAAAAACGGGTGTTGGAGGGGGGGGGAAGAGTTACCTGTAAATCTTTTGGTGACTTAAAAAAAGGCAGAAAGACTTTTCTCCCAATCTTCTACGACCATTAGTTCAATAAAATCACCCAGGCCAAAAAAAAAAAAAAAAAAAAAAAAAAAAAAAAAAAAAAAAAAAAAAAAAAAAAAAAAAAAAAAACACTCGGTTTAATATAAGAGAACTTGGGTTTTCTGATATTCCGAATCTGATGGTATGATTTTCATGATCATTCGTTGAAGTTTGGGGGGTGCCCCCCCCCCCCTTTCTCGAAAAAACCACATATAATTCCTGAGGCTCGTAGCTTTTGATAGGTGCGATAAACTTAATAAATTTTATATATCTGGAATCAGCACTAAAAGCCAATTCTTTTGATGTGTTTATTGTTTTCAAAATTGTATTTTTTAGAGTTTCGGTTACTATTGGGCCGAGTCACTTCTTACTTACAGTTTGTTACCAGGAACTGTTTGATTAACTGAACAGCTTCGGAAAACACTTTCAGAAAGGAGGCTGATGGTGGGCACGGACATTAATTTCATGACAACCTCGTAGAGGTGTTTCTGAAACCCATATTATGAGACTTCAACGATTTGAGTGATTCAGTTTTTCCTACAACTAATGACTCATTATTGAAAATCTTCAGAACCGTGACAGATCTGGCTGCTGACGAAGCATGCCTTGCATTGACTGCTGAAACTTCTTCATGTGATCCCCACAAACTGGCTTAATTCTGTGGTGGCTGAATCACAGGGACTGTCGCTGCACTTGCATCTATTGATCTAGATTCAGCAGCCATCAAGGCCAAATCCATGCCCCTTGCTTTTTGCTCTCAACTTGGAGAAGATTGTCAGGGGAAGTATACATTTTCATGAAACATGGATCAAGGTATTTAGTAATCGTGACGGGTGTGATACGACCAAGACCTATAAGCCTAAAAGACACTTTATCTAGCCAAGCATTTTAGGAGTGCTCAGCAAAATTTGAGGATCCACACTTCCTAATCGTAGTTTTGATTTTGAGAACAGGCTATGCCTACTTATGGATGCAGCTAAGTATGCTGTAAAGCAGCATGGTCACTGGATTGAATACATTATTTTTCTTCTTCTCGACCATTTGCGAAACATTTTTCTATGTTGAATTTTTTTTCGCTGGACGTTCACCAGTAGATAGCAGAAAAACTGAAAACATTCGAAAATTTCCAAATATCGTTTTAGATATTTTGATTTACGTTTCGATATCGATATTTGGTTCAATATATCGTTATATCTATTTATTGTTATGGAGGTAGTCTAGAGGTAGTCCAAATGAGGTTTTTCACTTTTTGTCAAAGCTTATCAAATAGCACATCATTTGAAACCTATCCTTCTTCTGAACATGTTTCTAGTGCTGTTTTCTACATCAAAGCTAAAAGGGCCACATAAGTTCTCTTTTGCCTCCCATCTCCCCTTTCCTCTCAAACCCTCCATGTCAAAACAAGAAAAATGAAAATTCGTAAAAAGATTTGTTATAGTAACATATATCTTAAATGGAGAAGTTTTCCTTGCCTAGGAATGTCCTAGCTCCATAACCCCCCCCCCCTACCCCTGAATATAAATACCCCCAAAAGAAAAAAACATGGCAAATTCAAATTTGGTTCAAAATCTATTGCATAAGACTTAGATATTTAAAATCTTTATGTCAGGAGCTTTCAAATGAGGTGTCACATGACTATATTCAATTATATTTTATTTTTTATTGTTATGGAGGTAGTCTAGAGGTAGACCAAATGAGGTTTTTTGCTTTTTGTCAAAGCTTATCAAACAGCACATCATTTGAAAGCTACCCTTCTTCTGAACATGTTTCTAGTGTTTTTTTCTGAAACAAACCTAAAAGGGCCACACAAATCCTCTTTTGCCTCCCATCTTCCCTTTCCTCTCAAACCCTCCATGTCAAAACAAGAAAAAATGAAAATTCGTAAAGAGATTCGTTATAGTAAGGTATATCTTAAATAAAGAAGTTTTCAGTGCCCCAGGAATTACCTAGCTCCATAAACCCCCCACCCCTGAATATAAGTACCTCCCAAAGAAAAACATGACAAATTCAAATTTGGTTCAAAAACTCTTGGATAAGACTTCAATATTTAAAACCTTTATGTCAGGAGCTTTCAAATGAGGTGTCGCATGACTATGTTCAATTATATTTTATTTTTACTGTTATGGAGGTAGTCTAGAGGTAGGCCAAATGAGGTCTTTCATTTTTTGTCAAAGCTTATCAAACAGCACATCATTTGGAAGCTATCCTTCTTCTGGACATGTTTCTAGCGCTGTTTTCTACATTAAACCTAAAAGGACCACACAAATCCTCTTTTTGCCTCCCATCTCCCCTTTCCTCTCAAACCCTCCATGTCATAACAAGAAAAATGAAAGTTCGTAAAAAGATTTTTTTATAGTAACATACATCTTAAATGGAGAAGTTTTCTCTGCCTAGGAATGTCCTAGCTCCATAAACCACCCTACCCCTGAATATAAGTACCTCCCAAAGAAAAACATGGCAAATTCATATTTGGTTCAAAAACTATTGCATAAGACATAGATATTTAAAATCTTTATGTCAGGAGCTTTGAAATGAGGTGTCGCATGACTATATTCAATTATATTTTATTTTTTATCGTTATGGAGGTAGTCTAGAGGTAAACCAAATGAGGTTTTTTTTTTTTCGCTTTTTTTCAAAGCTTATCAAACAGCACATCATTTGAAAGTTACCCTCCTTCTGAACATGTTTCTAGTGTTGTTTTCTGAATCAAACCTAAAAGGGCCACACAAATCCTCTTTTGCCTCCCATCTACCCTTCCTCTCAAACCCTCAATGTCATAAAAGAAAAATGAAAATTCGTAAAGAGATTCGTTATAGTAAGATACATCTTAAATAGAGAAGTTTTCATTACCCAGGAATGCCCTAGCTCCATAACCCCCCACCCCTGAATATAAGTACCTCCCAAAGAAAAAAACATGGCAAATTCAAATTTGGTTCAAAAACTATTGGATAAGACTTGAATATTTAAAACCTTTATATCAGGAGCTTTCAAATGAGGGGTCGCATGACTATGTTCAATTATATTTTATTTTTCCTGTTATGGAGGTAGTCTAGAGGTAGCCCAAATGAGGTCTTTCATTTTTTGTCAAAGCTTATCAAACAGCACATCATTTGGAAGCTTTCCTTCTTCTGGACATGTTTCTAGCGTTGTTTTCTACATTAAACCTAAAAGGTCCACACAAATCCTCTTTTTTTTTTTTTTTGTTTTTTTTTATTTGTTTTTTGTTTTTTTGCCTCCCATCTCCCCTTTCCTCTCAAACCCTCCATGTCAAAACAAGAAAAATGAAAGTTCGTAAAAAGATTTATTATAGTAACATACATCTTAAATGGAGATTTTTCCTTGCCTAGGAATATCCTAGCTCCATAAACCACCCTACCCCTGAATATAAGTAGGCTACCTCCCAAAGAAAAACATGGCAAATTCAAATTTGGTTAAAAAACTATTGCATAAGACTTAGATATTTAAAATCTTTATGTCAGGAGCTTTCAAATGAGGTGTCGAATGACTATATTTAATTATATTTTTTTTTATCGTTATGGAGGTAGTCTAGAGGTAGACCAAATGAGGTTTTTCGCTTTTTGTCAAAGCTTATCAAACAGCACATCATTTGAAAGCTATCCTTCTTCTGAATATGTTTCTAGTGTTGTTTTCTGAATCAAACCTAAAAGGGCCACAAAATCCTCTTTTACCTCCCATCTCCCCTTTCCTTTCAAACCCTCCATGTCAAAACAAGAAAAATGAAAATTCGTAAAGAGATTCGTTATAGTAAGATATATCTTAAATAGATAAGTTTTTTCATTGCCCAGGAATGCCCTAGCTTTATAAACCCCCTACCCCTGAATATAAGTACCTCCCAAAGAAAAACATGGCAAATTCAAATTTGGTTCAAAAACTATTGGATAAGACTTGGATATTTAAAATCTTTATGCCAGGAGCTTTCAAATGAGGTGTCGCATGACTATATTCAATTACATTTTATTTTTCTGTTATGGAGGTAGTCTAGAGGTAGGCCAAATTAGGTCTTTCATTTTTTGTCAAAGCTTATCAAACAGCACATCATTTGAAAGCTATCATTCTTCTGAGCATGTTCCTAGCGTTGTTTTCTACATTAAACCTAAAGGGCCACACAAATCCACTTTTGCCTCCCGTCTCCCCTTTCCTCTCAAACCCTCCATGTCAAAACAAGAAAAATGAAAGTTCGTAAAAAGATTTGTTATAGTAACATATATCTTAAATGGAGAAATTTTCCTTGCCTAGGAATGCCCTAGCTCCATAAACCCCCCTACCCCTGAATATAAGTTCCTCCCAAAGAAAAACATGGCAAATTCATTTTGGTTCGAAAAACTATTGCATAAGACTTAGATATTTAAAATCTTTATGTCAGGAGCTTTCAAATGAGGTGTCGCATGACTATATTCAATTATATTTAATTTTTTATCGTTATGGAGGTAGTCTAGAGGTAGGCCAAATGAGGTTTTTTTTCGCTTTTTGTCAAAGCTTATCAAACAGCACATCATTTGAAAGCTATCCTTCTTCTGAATATGTTTCTAGCGTTTTTTCTAATTAAACCTAAAAGGGCCACACAAATCCTCTTTTGCCTCCCATCTCCCCTTTCCTCTCAAACCCTCCATGTCAAAACAAGAAAAATGAAAATTCGTAAAGAGATTCGTTATAGTAAGATATAAATAAAAAAAAACAGTTTTTTAAACTGAAAGTAAGGAGTGACATTAAAACTTATAACAAACAGAAATTATTCCGTATATGAAAGGGGCTGTCCCCTCCTCAACAACTCGCTCTTTGCGCTTAAGTTTTTTATTGTTTTAAAAAATAAATTTGTGAGACAGAGTCAAACTTTAGCGTAGAGAGCGAGGCGTAAAGGAGGGGACAGCCCCTTTCATATTCGGAATAATTTCTGTTCGTTTTAAGTTTTAATGTCGCTCCTTACTTTCAGTTTAAAAAACTTGTTTTTTTTTATTTAATTTCTGATCGTTTTTTAGTTAATGCAGCTTTTATTTTGGCTCACCGTCATTGAATAAGTAAAAAAAAAATTGCATAAAAATTTTACTCTTCTTTTGCTAAATGGCTGTCTCTAAATTTGGTTCTGACGTAATTTACAAATTAACTTACGTAACGAACTTCTATATTCGTATATTTTTCTTCTGGCAAAAAATACAAAGGTGCAGATTTTTGCAGATATGAGCTTGAAACCTATGTAATAGGGTTTTCTGATACGCTGAATCTGACGGTGTGATTTTCATTAAAATTCTTTCACTTGTAGGGGATATTTCCCCCCTCTTTAAAAATCAGGTAAATTTTCTCAGGCTCGTAGCCTTTGATGAGTAGTACTAAACTTAATAAAATTTATGTATTTAGAATAAGCATTATAAGCCCATTCTTTTGATACATTTATTTACATCAACATTCCGTTTTTTAAAAAGTTCCGATTACTATTGAGCCGTATCGCTTGTTTTTTTTTATTGTTTTTTTTTTATTACGTATATGTTATTACGTATATGAGGAGGTTCTCCCCTTAGTCAATACCACGCTCTTTACGTTAAAAGTTAAAAAAAAATTTAATTCACAAACCCCTGAATCACAAAGGCCGTTTAATTAGAACAGATAGCTCTTTTGAAAGCACTAAAGAAAAACTGTAGCGTAAAGAGCGAGGTTCGTGGTAACGAACTGTAAGTAAGGAGCAACCCGGCTCAATGGTGACCGAAACTCTAGAAAACGGTTTTTGATACCAATAGATACATCAAAAGAATCAAATTTCAATGCTGATCAAAAATATATAACTTTCTTCAAGTTTAGTGCTACCCATCAAAAGTTACGCGCCTGAGAAAATTTGGCTGATTTTCAAAAAAGGGGGAAAGACCCCCTAAAAGTTATAGAACCTTAATGAAAATCACACCATCATATTCAGCGTATCAGAGAACCCTACTGTAGAGGTTTCAAGCTCCTATCTACAAAAAATGGAATTTCGCATTTTTTGCCAGAAGAAAGATCACGGATGCGTGTTTATTTGTTTTTTTTTTTTTTTTTTTTTTCCCAGGGGTGATCGTATCGACCAGTGGTCCTAGAATATCATGGGAGGGCTCATTCGAATGGAAATTAAAAGTTCTAGTGCCCTTTGTAAGTGACCAAAAAAATGGAGGGCAACTAGGCCCCCTCCCACGCTTTTTTTTTCCCCAAAGTCACCCGATCAAAATTTTGAGATAGCCATTTTGTTCAGCATGGTCGAAAATATGATAAATATGTCTTTTAGGATGACTTAATCCCCCGAAGTCCCAGGGGGAGGGCTAAAAGTTATGAACTTTACCCAATGTTAACATATAGTATTGGTTATTGGGAAGTATATAGAAGTTTTCAGGAGGGTTTTTTTTCTGGTAGTGGGGGGGGGGGGGTCGGGGGGGTTATGTTGGAGGATCTGTCCATGAAGGAAGTTTTCATGGGGGAAGGGAAATTGCCATGAAGGGGGCGCCGGACTTGCCAGCATTATTTATTGGTTATTTGAAAGTATACAGACATTTTCAGGAAGGATTTTTTTTCTGGAGGGGGGGGGGGGCTAGAGGAGAGGCGTTACTCTGGAGAATCTTTCCATGGAGGATGTTTCTTTGGGGTAAGGGACATTTCTATGAAGGGGGTGCCGGATTTTCCAAGCATTATTTAAAAAACGATCAGAAACTAAATAAAAAAAACAAGTTTTTTCAACTGAAATTAAGAAGCAACATTAGAATTTAAAACGAACAGAATTTATAACGTATATGAGGGGGTTCTCCCCCAAGTCAATACCTTGCTCTTTACGCTACAGTTTTTTTAGTGCTTTCAAAAAGAGCTATCTATTCTAATTAAACGGCCTTTGTGATTCAGGGGTTTGTGAATCAATTTTTTTTTTCAACTTTAAACGTAAAGAGCGTGGTATTGACTAAGGGGAGAACCCCCTCATATACGTAATAACATATACGTAATAAAAAAAAAACAATAAAAAAAGAAGCGATAAGGCTCAATAGTTATCAAAACTTTTAAAAAACGGAACTTTGATGTCAACAAATGTATCAAAAGAATGTGTTTATAATGCTGATTCTAAATATATAAATTTTATTAAGTTTAGTATTACACATCAAAGGCTACGAGCCTGAGAAAATTTACCCGATTTTTTAAAAGAGGGGGGAAACATCCCCTACAAGTGAAAGAATTTTAATGAACATCAAACCGTCAGATTCAGCGTATAAGAAGTGATTGTAGCATAAGTGATTGTACCGCCTATTGTGGTACTTCATCAACATTACAATGGTCATTTCCTTTGTCTTGTAAAGTTGTCCACTATGCCAGATGCTAACAAGATGACGTTGAAGGACTTAAGATGTCGTATTGTCACTGGTTTCATTTGAAGTTATTCGTGCAAGGGTGAGAGAGGTTAGCCATCCAGAATATCAGAAGTTATCCCCCAAATTCAAGCCTTACGTTCCTCAAGTAAAGAGATTGGATCAATCAAAACACTTACCTGTTCAGGATACTTCAAGAAGACATGCTCAATATTGTGCAAAGATTGAGCCCCATCGCACAAAATGGCAGTGTTCGGTTTGCAAAGTTCAAGTGTGCATGAACCACACGAAGAACTGCTTTATTTCTTTTCACTAGAAGTAAGGTCTTTTCTGCACATGTGTCAAAGTGGTCACTACCAGAAACCATCTTATATTTCATTTCATAGCTGGAATAATTTTTTTTTTAGTTCAATATATGTAAAAAAAAAGTGGGATTTTCTGACGATTTCATAATTCGTGCCAGAAAGGGTTATACAATTATGAAAATTGAAGATATGTCATTTTTGTTTTTAGAACAACAAAAAC
The DNA here is from genome assembly GCA_027921565.1 of Artemia sinica. Lineage (NCBI taxonomy): Eukaryota > Metazoa > Arthropoda > Branchiopoda > Anostraca > Artemiidae > Artemia > Artemia sinica. The sequence goes on from CM051267.1 coordinate 43,923,213, forward strand.
GAAACATAACAGCATATCATGTCACTTATGCTACAACCCTTGCTTGAGGGCTGTGGGGGGGTTGTCATCTTCAAAGACCTAATTTCCAAAACTTTCTACTAGGTCGAACAAAATGGCGATCTCAAAATTTTGATTGTATGTGTTTGGGGAAAAGGTGGGCGTGAGAGGGGGGTCAGTTACCCTCCAATCACTTTTGACTATTAAGAAGGGCACTAACCCTTTGAATTTTTAATCGAACGAGCCTTTTTTGAAGTGTCTACGACAACGCTTTCTATATAAACCTTATACGCCCCCTGTGAATAACTTACAACCTTGCCCTGAGGGCTGTGGGGGAGTGTCCTACTCAATAACCTAATTTCTATCTAGAAATCAATTACCCTGAACAAAATGACTATCTCTAAATTTTGATTAGATGTGTTTGGGTAAATGGTGGGCGTGGAAGGGGTGTTAGTTGCCTTCCAATCACGTTCGACAATTAAAAAGGGCAATAGCCATTTCAATTTCCAATCAAATAAGCCCTTTTGGAAGTTTCTACGACAACGCTTTCTATAAGAAAAACCTTATATGCCTCCAAGGCATAACTTACAACCCTTGCCTTGAGGGCCGTGGGGGGGGGGGGTCGTCATCCTCAAAGACCTAATTTCCAGAACTTTCAACTAGGTTGAACAAAATAACTATCTCAAAAGTAGAAATGACCCTAAAGGTCGTGACGGGACTCCTAATATGGGCATAGAGTCCCTAGGGAGAACACGTGGTTAATGGGGTCAATGACCTCTTTTTCCAAGGTCGATTTATTTGTTGTTGTTTTGGCAAAGTGCACACTCGAGGTGAATGTCAAGGTGTTCAGAAATAGGAAACAGTATTTGATGTTGTTGTTGTTTTTTGGGCAAGTGCATGCTCGAGGCGTATGTTATGCCGTCCAGGAATCCTGGAAACAGTTAGATCACGTGTTTCCTTCTCAGCCAATCAGCGAGTCGGATACATCCCCTTTCTCAGCCAATCAGAGGGCTTGCTTACATATTAGCGGCGAGTGAATATGAGGAAAGGATTTTTGCTATAGTTTTATTAGTTTGTGAATAGAATTCAAAGGAGTGAGAAGAAGAACAGTTTTGACTTTACTCATTTGGATATATATTTGTGTGTTGATGACGAGTGGAATGTTTACCCTCTTAGAAGTTGATAGTGGAGTTGATGGCAATAGTGCAAGAGCACCTAACATTGCGGTGGAAATCACGAGAGGATCACGGCTTTGTCTGGAATGGGATGAAGTATATGCAAGATATGTGATATCCTTGAGCAAATTTAAAATGGAGGATCAATTATGTTTCGCTGCTAAAGTTGATATAGCACACGTGAATAGACTTCAATGTGCATTAAGTGCATTAGTGAAACATATCGAAGACAATAAACTGTATCGCTAATTGTACATGCATAGTATTATTGTTGTTGTTGTAATTATTCAATAAAATTGTTTCGAAATCGAAAATGTTCCCTTTCTTTTCTGGTTAGGGCTAACGAATCAGGGTCAGTCTAGAGTCAGCAGTTAGAGTGAAAGGATTGAAAAATGAATAAATTTGAGAAAGAGAGAATTAGATCAAATCTAGTGTTTATGGAAAAACATTTGATTTTGGATGATGATTTTCTCGAGTTATCTCTTCAACGCAGGATATTCTCTCGTAAGGGAACACTTGACAATATAATGAGGAGTGATTCTCTCCCATTGGACTATTGTATGAAACTTTTAAAATGTGATTCAAATGCTTATAGTCAATTTATTGATATATTAATTTGAACAAAGCAGAATCATAACGTGGATATACTTTTGAAAACAATGCCAATGGATTCAATGTAGATGGCTCCCCCACCATTCGAAAGAGGTAAACGTCACAGAGCTACTCCTCTCCCCATTCCTCCACCTTGAATTTATCCGTCAGCAGGAACGATCAGTTTCGTTTTAGCTGTGAGAGAGTTGACATCGGAAACCAAAAAAAAAAAAAAATGTTCTATACATGTCCATTGTGCATGTACACTCTTGGCAGTTGGACTCAATGTGAGAATTGTACAATTATTGATGACTATAGTGAAAAGTGCAAATTATGTAATCCTTGTAAATTACATAGAGGCTATGCAGTACAAATTAAAGGATGTAATTCATGTCTTGAGGAGGTGTGTGACTCTCACCCTAGAGGGCACCTGTGCTCCAATTGTCACTATGATAAATGTGATCAGTGGGAGAATACTTACCCCGCTATGATTGGAAAGAATCCTAAACGTGATTTTAGTTTATTTCTACGAGATTGGTATCGTCGTGGATTTAAATTATTATGGGAAGAGGAATCTGGTCTACGATTCAACTGTTGGGGTAACAAGACAATTTGGTTTCTACGTCATCGTTGTGACGACACTGCCTACTATGACTATAACCAAGTGATTTTTATTTGGCAGTTACCGAATGTGATTCACCATTTGAAAACACTATGTGATATTGCTTCAAATAGACAGATTGAAACTCGTGAATTTCATAATATGAATGCAAATAGTATCATTGACTATACAAAGAGATATGACAAGAGTGAAGTTACATTGTACTGTAGAAAATGTGACCCTGACTTTGCAGTCAATCAAGATCAATATACAGTGAATCCAAATGATTTACCGGCATTAGTGGTTCACGACAGTTGCCTATACATCGAAGATGAAGAAATCTAAAGTGAAGATTTAAAGACATTGTTGTATATATATATATGCATTTTATTAATAAACAAATTCACAAACATTTTTTAAGCACTTTACTCTTAGGGCACTGAAATCAATACTGTATAGGTCTGAGAGGATATTTTCCACTAGAAAGTCGTTCAGACGTGGATTGTCACTATAAATGTGGAGAAACTGCTTGTAAGTATAACCGCGACATCGGAACACAAAATATAGTAGTGCATGGAAGCCACAGCTTTTAGTCGTTAGATCCTGCACCCTCTTCCGATTTTGAATAATAGTTTTCCCACTGCTCTCAATATAGTTGCTGATGTGGGGTGTGTAAAATGTATAGGGTAGACCAATAGGATCAAAAAATTCAATCGTCTTCATTGTTTGAAAGATGCACAGCCAATGACCCGTCAGCACAGTCGACGGACTGCTATTAACAATAATCAAGGTATCGTTGACACTTTGAATTTTTCCAAGAAAGTCCGAGGGTAGACAATAGGATTTGTACTGGGACATGTAGGGGTCCATATTAAATACATTGATTATTTGACTGGTGTTCATGGCGCCAAGTCCAGTTGAACACTGCCTTCGGGAGTGATTTCCCAATAGGTTTCATATTGATTTAGTGAGATTAGTGCAATACTCTCAGCCAATGGGTCGGCAAATGTACACTCTAAACGCACACTCCCCGTACGTACTATACTCATATCCTGTGTGCCAGACAAATCCAGTACAATGATACCATGTGTTTTAGCAAACATATCTTCGGTTATACCATTTTCAAATAGTTGAGAGTCATGATCTAGGGTTTGCATTGTCAACATCATACAATGTTCTATAGGATTTATCAAAAGATAGATTGTAGAGTGGGATGCCGTTTACTTTGCACACAAGAGATGAAAGTCCAAACATCTCGAATTTATGTGGGCATTCAGTCCACGATCCTATTGCACTGGTGCTTTTTACAAATGCCAAAGCGAGTTTTGACGGAATTTCGCCATTGATAAAGGATGAATCGGTGAAGGTGCGTGAGCCCATGGCAATATGACGTTGATTGGTGATTGTATGAGGAACAAGTAGTTTAATATTATTTCCATTGGCTCTCAGTTTTTCCACTGCCAAAGCAACAGAACTCATGACCTGTTGTTTGCGTACATGAAGTATTGCCGAGGTGAGGGAGAGACTTACATCAGGATTGGCAGCAAGTTCTTTTCTCAATATGAAATTGGAGGGTGCAAGCGTCAGTTTTATATCCACTTTGACATTGGGCGGCAGCCATTGGGGTATATTAAATATTTCATGATATATTTTTCCAACTAGATGTAATTCACTAGTTGTAGCATTTTTAAGTGCTTCTGTACTATCAGTATTAGTAATATATTCATATCCATTGGAGGTGCCTCTCAATTCCTTGTATGACTTGGGTGTCATCAGCATGAATTGCATATAGCTTGTATAATTTGAGAGATTGTTGCTTGTGCTCACCAGCGTGCCATTGATGTAGACACTAATTTGACGAAATAGATTATGTAATATACAATTTTCATAGGATATTCCATCCGCCCGAATTGGCATTGTATTATTGGATTTCCGGACTTTCATTTGTAAATCTATAAATGTTGAAGACATGTCCATAAAGTAGTCTTCATTGGAATAAATTTGAAAGTGGATATTATCGGAGAGGGGCTGTTGTGGATAAAATTGTTCATAGTATCCATGCTTGACGGACTCACATCAACATTTTCAGCATTGAATAGATTCAATGAGGCGGTGAATTGAAGGTTGAGAATCACAGCCTTCTGTTTACAACCCTTTGAATGATCGTTTCAATAGTTTGAAATACTATCAGTTTTAGCAGCAGCAGTAATGACTTTTTTTACGACACCTGTGGCTGCTAGTCAAAAAGCGAAGACGAATTGATTCATAGTCCCCTCCAGTGTGGGCCAAGAGCAAAAGGGGAGTGGACATGACACTACGTGCAATTGCGTTCAAAATGGATTTGAAGTTCTGAAAGGTGTCTGCTATGAAAATACAGTGGTGAAGCGGGAAGTTTAAGTTCTCCCAAAACGCTTCTAAAGTTGTCTCCGGCACCACATTGAAAAAAAGCAAAAGAGTATCTAGAGAATGAATCGAGTTACACACTGCATCGGAATCACAGGCTTCGCGGCAAACAATATCGACAAACTAAAGCCTTTTTCCCTCTGCATATAATGCAAACAGATCTTTTAACTTTAGACGCAGTTCAACGGCGTCACAATGCACCCTACAAATATATTCTGGTGGCAATCAGTGTCTTTAGTCGCTATGCCCATGCCATTCCACTGCGATCAAAGAGAGGTGTTGAAGTTGCTCAGGCCATTGAAAGTATTCTTGAACAGGATTCATATAGAAAAATTCAATCTGATCGTGGCAGTGAATTTGTTAATCCCCATGTGCAAAAGGTTCTATTGAAATATAATACAACACTTTATCATAGTCACAGCCCGATAAAGGCTGCATTGGCTGAACGATTAATAAAAACGATTCGTCTATTAATTTCAAGATATTGTACCCTGAAAAATACACCGGCTTTTATTCATGATTTAGATAAAATCATGCGGATATACAACCATCGACCTCATCGATCTCTGTCCAACTCAAGCCCTCGGGATGTTCACTACAATGAAAATACATTTGATACTTTTCTAAAGCAATACTCCAATGGTGAAAAAGAAAAAAAATGTGAAGAAGAAATTCAATGTTGGTGATACTGTTCGAATTAATAGAACCACCAATATTTTTGAAAAGGGGAATTATTTATGGAGCACTGAACTTTTTAAAGTGTCCAAATCCTGGACACCGAGCCCACGACATATCGACTGCGAGACACCAAAGATGATGAGATTCTCGGTGGTTTTTATGAATATGAACTGCAAAAAGTTAAAAACACTAGTAAAATGTATCAAATTGAAAAGATATTAAAGAGTCGTACTCATAGGGGCAAGAGACAGTTGCTTGTTCGCTGGCTAGGATACAACTCAGATTTTGATTCTTGGGTCAGTGCTGAAGATATTAACAATGCCCAATGATTTCTATGTGACTTTCATGTCCAATGTTTCCGATCCTCTATACAATGACTTGAATAGAACAAGTGATTTTTGGACGAAACTCTCCCCCACCATCAAATTCGACGACAATGGAAAGTATGAAGTGGCTCTTGTCGACTGTATTCTCAAAAATACCTACGACATCCTGAGAAAAGATCGTAAATATGAAATAAAAATTAGACCCTATGATTGGCCGCCACCACCATCCTCAAGTGATCAAGAACAAATTCAAAAAATCAATTGGATGGATTATCCATATATTGAATTACCCTACGAGGAACTCACCTGTATGAATGATTTATGTCGTTCTATTAATAAAAGAATTTCCGCTCGTAAAAAAGGAGCTTTTCATTTCAACTATTCAAAGGAGGAGGGTAAGATCTACATTAGTTCACCTATTGCCAGTGAAAAGGTTATTCTAAATGATAACCTAAAGGATGTTCTTGGCTTTAAGCTCAATATAATCAATGGTAAAAGTGCCGGAAACACTAATTTCATTTTTGCTGACTACCCGCCTGCCTTCTCCACAGACACTTGTATATTTCTCTACGCTTCATTTGTGGAAACATCTCGGGTTGGTAATTCAAATGTTCCCCTCCTAACGAGTTCTTGAACGAAAAACCAATCAAGAACATATTCACCACTACAATATAAAGCATCTTCAGTATATTCCCGTAAACACTTCCTATTTGGAACTCTGTCAGTTAACACTAAGAACTGAATTGGGTGATCCCATAGCAATTTCAAAGGGTTTGGCTGTGATTACATGCCATTTCTGTCCCATTGTTCAACAAGATGTCTAATAAAAAAGTGGTATTCACTTGTCCTGATATTGACTGCTATGTTAATACTCTTGGCCCAAGACAACAGGGCAATGGAATGGACTATTACAAGGGTCGCTCGTCAATGTCTGGCTACGGTCTTGGCAGTTGGTTTGCTAAGCTCTTTCGCTCTTCACTACCACTGGCTAGAAAATATCTTGTACCGGCTGCGACAGATTTTGCATCCTCTACACTATACGATTGGGGCTCTGGCAAGGATTTTAAAAAAAGTGCTTCGGAAAATCTTAGGTCCAGTGCGCGAACCCTTGGTGAGCAACTAAAACAAAATGGTAAAGGCTTAAAAAGGTCAAGAAACAATGCATCACTCATCAGTCTCCACTCAGGTCGGAAACGAAAGACATCATCCCTCTGTCAAAGAAAAGAAGGAAAAAGCCGACACGTAGTGTAAACAGAAGAAGAAGCCCCAGGAAGAAAATTGTTAGATCGAAACTAGATTTCTTCTCTTAAGATGTCCTACCTGCCGCATAAGGATTCTCAACCTTCAATCATCGCCTCATTGAATCTATTCAATGCTGAAAATGTTGATGTGAGTGTCAAGCATGGATACTATGAACAATTTTATCCACAACAAGCCCCTCTCCGATAATATCCACTTTCAAATTTATTCCAATGAAGACTACTTTATGGACATGTCTTCAACATTTATAGATTTACAAATGAAAGTCCGGAAATCCGATAATACAATGCCAATTCGGGCCGATGGAATATCCTATGAAAATTGTATATTACATAATCTATTTCGTCAAATTAGTGTCTACATCAATGGCACGCTGGTGAGCACAAGCAACAATCTCTCAAATTATACAAGCTATATGCAATTCCTGCTGATGACACCCAAGTCATACAAGGAATTGAGAGGCACCTCCAATGGATATGAATATATTACTAATACTGATAGTACAGATGCACTTAAAAATGCTACAACTAGTGAATTACATCTAGTTGGAAAAAATATATCATGAAATATTTAATATACCCCAATGGCTGCCGCCCAATGTTAAAGTGGATATAAAACTGACGCTTGCACCCCCTCCAATTTCATATTGAGAAAAGAACTTGCTGCAATCCTGATGTAAGTCTCTCCCTCACCTCGGCAATACTTAATGTACGCAAACAACAGGTCATGAGTTCTGTTGCTTTGGCAGTGGAAAAACTGAGAGCCAATGGAAATAATATTAAAACTACTTGTTCCTCATAAAATCACCAATCAACGTCATATTGCCATGGGCTCACGCACCTTCACCGATTCATCCTTTATCAATGGCGAAATTCCGTCAAAAACTCGCTTTGGCATTTGTAAAAAACGCCAGTGCAATAGGATCGTGGACTGAATGCCCACATAAATTCGAGATGTTTGGACTTTAATCTCTTGTGTGCAAAGTAAACGGCATCCCACTCTACAATCTATCTTTTGATAAATCCTATAGAACATTGTATGAGTTGACAATGCAAACCCTAGATCATGACTCTCAACTATTTGAAAATGGTATAACCGAAGATATGTTTGCTAAAACACATGGTATCATTGTACTGGATTTGTCTGGCACACAGGATATGAGTATAGTACGCACGGGGAGTGTGCGTTTAGAGTGTACATTTGCCGACCCATTGGCTGAGAGTATTGCACTAATCTCACTAAATCAATATGAAACCTATTGGGAAATCACTCCCGAAGGCAGTGTTCTACTAGACTTGGCGCCATGAACACCAGTCAAATAATCAATGTATTTAATATGGACCCCTACATGTCCCAGTACAAATCCTATTGTCTACCCTCGGACTTTCTTGGAAAAATTCAAAGTGTCAACGATACCTTGATTATTGTTAATAGCAGTCCGTCGACTGTGCTGACGGGTCATTGGCTGTGCATCTTTCAAACAATGAAGACGATTGAATTTTTTGATCCTCTTGGTCTACCCTATACATTTTACACACCCCACATCAGCAACTATATTGAGAGCAGTGGGAAAACTATTATTCAAAATCGGAAGAGGGTGCAGGATCTAACGACTAAAAGCTGTGGCTTCCATGCACTACTATATTTTGTGTTCCGATGTCGCAGTTATACTTACAAGCAGTTTCTCCACATTTATAGTGACAATCCACGTCTGAACGACTTTCTAGTGGAAAATTTCCTCTCAGACCTATACAGTATTGATTTCAGTGCCCTAAGAGTAAAGTGCTTAAAAAATGTTTGTGAATTTGTTTATTAATAAAATGCATATATATATACAACAATGTCTTTAAATCTTCACTTTAGATTTCTTCTTCTTCGATGTATAGGCAACTGTCGTGAACCACTAATGCCGGTAAATCATTTGGATTCACTGTATATTGATCTTGATTGACTGCAAAGTCAGGGTCACATTTTTCTACAGTACAATGTAACTTCACTCTTGTCATATCTCTTTGTATAGTCAATGATACTATTTGCATTCATATTATGAAATTCACGAGTTTCAATCTGTCTATTTGAAGCAATATCACATACAGTGTTTTCAAATGGTGAATCACATTCGGTAACTGCCAAATAAAAATCACTTGGTTTATAGTCATAGTAGGCAGTGTCGTCACAACGATGACGTAGAAACCAAATTGTCTTGTTACCCCAACAGTTGAATCGTAGACCAGATTCCTCTTCCCAGAATAATTTAAATCCACGACGATACCAATCTCGTAGAAATAAACTAAAATCACGTTTAGGATTCTTTCCAATCATAGCGGGGTAAGTATTCTCCCACTGATCACATTTATCATAGTGACAATTGGAGCACAGGTGCCCTCTAGGGTGAGAGTCACACACCTCCTCAAGACATGAATTACATCCTTTAATTTGTACTGCATAGCCTCTATGTAATTTACAAGGATTACATAATTTGCACTTTTCACTATAGTCATCAATAATTGTACAATTCTCACATTGAGTCCAACTGCCAAGAGTGTACATGCACAATGGACATGTATAGAACATTTTTTTTTTGTTTCCGATGTCAACTCTCTCACAGCTAAAACGAAACTGATCGTTCCTGCTGACGGATAAATTCAAGGTGGAGGAATGGGGAGAGGAGTAGCTCTGTGACGTTACCTCTTTCGAATGGGGGGGGAGCCATCTACATTGAATCCATTGGCAATGTTTTCAAAAGTATATCCACGATATGATTCTGCTTTGTTCCAATTAATATATCAATAAATTGACTATAAGCATTTGAATCACATTTTAAAAGTTTCATACAATAGTCCAATGGGGGAGAATCACTCCTCATTATATTGTCAAGTGTTCCTGACGAGAGAATATCCTGCGTTGAAAAGATAACTCGAGAAAATCATCATCCAAAATCAAATGTTTTTCCATAAACACTAGATTTGATCTAATTCTCTCTTTCTCAAATTTATTCATTTTTCAATCCTTTCACTCTGACTGCTGACTCTAGACTGACCCTGATTCGTTAGCCCTAACCAGAAAAGAAAGGGAACATTTTCGATTTCGAAACAATTTTATTGAATAATTACAACAACAACAATAATACTATGCATGTACAATTAGCGATACAGTTTATTGTCTTCGATATGTTTCACTAATGCACTTAAAGCACATTGAAGTCTATTCACGTGTGCTATATCAACTTTAGCAGCGAAACATAATTGATCCTCCATTTTAAATTTGCTCAAGGATATCACATATCTTGCATATACTTCATCCCATTCCAGACAAAGCCGTGATCCTCTCGTGATTTCCACCGCAATGTTAGGTGCTCTTGTACTATTGCCATCAACTCCACTATCAACTTCTAAGAGGGTAAACATTCCACTCGTCATCAACACACAAATATATATCCAAATGAGTAAAGTCAAAACTGTTCTTCTTCTCACTCCTTTGAATTCTATTCACAGACTAATAAAACTATAGCAAAAATCCTTTCCTCATATTCACTCCGCCGCTAATATGTAAGCAAGCCCTCTGATTGGCTGAGAAAGGGGATGTATCTGACTCGCTGATTGGCTGAGAAGGAAACACGTGATCTAACTGTTTCCAGGATTCCTGGACGGCATAACATACGCCTCGAGCATGCACTTGCCCAAAACAAAAACAACATCAAATACTGTTTCCTATTTCTGAACACCTTGACATTCACCTCGAGCGTGCACTTTGCCAAACAACAACAAATAAATCGACCTTGGAAAAAGAGGTCATTGACCCCATTAACCACGTGTTCTCCCTAGGGACTCTATGCCCATATTAGGAGTCCCGTCACGACCTTTAGGGTCATTTCTACTCTCAAAAATTTTGATTGTATGTGTTTGGGGAAAAGGTGGGCGTGAGAGGGGGGATTAGTTGCCCTCCAATCACTTTTGACTATTAGAATGGCACTAACCCTTTGAATTTCCAATCGAACAAGCCTTTTTTGAAGTTTATAGGACAACGCATTCTATAAAAAATCTTAGATTCCCCTGGGCAAAATTTACAAACCTTGCCCTGAGGGATGTGGGGGATTGTCCTCCTCAAAAACATAGTTTGTATCTGAAAATCAACTACGCTGAACAAAATAGCTATCTCAAAATTTTGATTAGATGTGTTTGGGGAAATGGTGGGCGTGGAAGGGGTGTTAGTTGCTTTCCAATCACTTTCAACTATTAAAAAGGGCACAAGCCACTCCAAATTCCAATCGAATGAGCTCTTTTTCGAAGTTTTTACGACAACTCCTTCGGTACGAAGTGCCCTGGTCTAAGACCAAGAGGAAAAATAATATATTGTGCCCACATCATTCTTTACTTTGGGCAGCGCTATTGATCTGCCTATGA
>CM051267.1:43939646-43980657 GCA_027921565.1 Artemia sinica
TGGCTTAATTCTGTGGTGGCTGAATCACAGGGACTGTCGCTGCACTTGCATCTATTGATACAGATTCAGCAGCCATCAAGGCCAAATCCATGCCCTTGATTTTTGCTCTCAACTTGGAGAAGATTGTCAGGGGAAGTATACATTTTCATGAAACATGGATCAAGGTATTTAGTAATCGTGACGGGTGTGATACGACCAAGACCTATAAGCCTAAAAAGACACTTTATCTAGGCAAGCATTTATGGAGTGCTCAGCAACATTTGAGGATCCACACTCCCTAACCGTAGTTTGATTTTGAGAACAGGCTATGCCAACTTATGGATGCAGCTAAGTATGCTGTAAAAGCAGCATGGTCACTGGATTGAATACATTATTTTTCTTCTTCTCGACCATTTGCGAAACATTTTTCTATGTTGAATTTTTATTTCGCTGGACGGTTCACCATTAGATAGCAGAAAAAACCGAAAACATTCGAAAATTTCCAAATATCGTTTTAGATATTTATATTTACGTTTCGATATCGATATTTGGTTCGATATATCGTTATATCTATATTCATATCGAATATCACCCAACCCTAGTTTAAATCGCAATCATTTTTTATTTTTGTTATTTGTCAATTAGTTTATAAAGTCTTTCTACTGGAATTTGTTTTGCATACAACACACTTCTATTGTGGATTGGTGCGCTGATTTAGAATTCTTTGTCCAAGAAGGCGAAGGTTCGAATCCTAGTTCAACCAATTATTTGGTTAGGACGAGGTCAGTGGTGTGACTCTGTAAGCTCAGCCAGAGTCGACCCAGCTCTAAATGGGTACCTGGAGAAATCTGGAGAAGTTAAATAGGAAGGGTGTGCGAAAGTACAGGATGGTTGGCCCCAACCCCCCTTTGCACTGTCTGGCTGAAGGGCCAAGAAGCGGAGATCAGCACCGCCGGTAGGGACTGTAAAGTCCAATGCTGTATTATTTACCTTTTTACGCACTTTTATTGTACTTTGAAGAGGGAATTGGTCTGGAATTTTTTGTATTGAGATCACTTTTGTGACAAAACTTTTCTCAAAATAAAAAACAATGTTTGAAATAAGGGTTTTTAATTTAAACCACTTAAAGCTAATTCAATTTAGTTTATGGGGATAGGGTCAATGGACTTAGAACTAGGGTCCTAGAATATAGGAGAGGGCTCATTCCCTTTCTTGGAGGGCACTAGCCCCCTGTCCTATGCCCCAATTTCCCCAAAGTAGTCCATCAAAGTTTTGAGGTAGCCATTTTGTTTAGGATCAACAAAAAGTTTATTTCGTATTATACCGTATGATTTTCTGATACCTCAACCAATAAATCCTCGAATGCGAATGTCTTCTATCAATCAAACCGCCTTAAAACCACAACAATGTCCATGGATAACAAATGACCGGATATAACGTTATTAATAATGAATTGTAGATGACAAAATTATAAAACGAAATAAAAAAATATAAAAGCAAAACACAACCCTCATAGAAGAGGATATTTTGTACAAAGGATTTCAGTTGTCTAGTAAAATGTCCAAAACGGAATGCTACAAGTAAACGAGACAATGCTATCAATCGCAAGAAAGACACCATATTTTGTTTCGATGCTTCAAATCTTGAAAAAGTTACTTTTTTGTTTAGAAAAAGATGGTGCTGTTGCATCTACTGTTGGACCATTACATAATCTTCTAAATTGCATTAAAACGAAAAAATATGATGCAATGTGTTTGCTACAATATTTTTCACCACAACTAATGAAATTTTAATATATTATTCTTATTAATAATATATGTGTTATTCTACTGGTGTCTGGCTGGAAGTTATGAACACTTACCAATTATATACGGTGAGATTCACCTTAATAAGCTGCAGAGTGGTATCGTTTGTTTAGGCATATTAGTGTTTGACACGTTGAAACTATTGGGAATGTGTTTGAGTGTATATCTTGACCAGTTTGATACTATCACTAATTATTTTCTATTTTAATTGCAGATGGAGAATCCGACAGACGAGAAATTCAGTAAGAACTGGAGCACAAGTCACACTAGTCGGAGCTACAGTTCCAAAAGATCTTGAAAATATCTTAGCTGATATATTACCGGTACTAATTCAGGCTCTTATTGGTGTTTGTTATCATTTAGCTTTCTGGAAAACCAAAAGCTCATATCAGTATTTTTTTTCAGCCGAGGAACCAAAATTTTGTTTCGGTCCTTCGGTCCTTAACCTGCGTTGTTCGGTGTTCGGTCCTTAAACCTGCTTCATCGAGCAGGTTTAACGCTTCAAATTTGTTATGTAGTGATATGCAGAAGCTTCTGCGGATATCACGATCATTCAGCTTATCAGTGTTGAACTGTTTGTGTGTTATGGCGTTGGAATTTTTTGGTTTCTGAGCTTTCAGTTTAATTCTTACTTCGGCTATCAGCAAGATGTGATCTGAATTCACGTCCGCTCCTTGAAATCCCCTCACGTCGAGCAGGGCTACTTCTCCAGCGTCTTGATATGAGGAAATGATCGATTTGGTTTTTGTCCGGCCGTCGGGGGACACCCACGAGTACTTGTGAATCGTTTTATGTTCGAACATACTGCCGCCTATCACCAAGTCATTACTTAGGGCATAGTCAATTAGGAGTGCACTGTTTCCATTCATGTCTCGATGCCATGTGGGCCCAGAACTTCAGGGCAGTACTGAAGATCTGCACCGACTTTAGAATTTAGATCGCCAAAAACACAGATTATATCGTGCCTGGGAACGTCTTTGGTGACCGATTGTAGCATGTTGTAGAAAGCATCTTTTTCCTCATCATCAGCTTCGTTGGTCGGAGCATAGCAGGCGATGATGGTCATTTTGTATCATTAGATACGAAACGAGCTATCAATATACGTTCGCTAATTGGGTGTCCATTTTTCGCCATTGCTTTGAGTGCAAGTGGCGACATCATAATTCCTACACCAGCGTGGGTGGACGGAAGGGTGACCGCTAAATGCCATAGCATACCCATCATCAAATTTCTCTAATCCATTTCCAGACCCCACCTTATTTCAGTGGAACGAGTATATCGATGAGGTATTGTCTCATCTCTTTAATAACTTGTTCTTTCTCTGGTTCATCGTTCTCACATTCCAAAAACCCATCTTTAGGCGTTGGCATTTTCGTAGTCAAAAATCGGTTCAGGGCATACGGGGGGGTTATCGGGGTCGTTAATGCTTTATGCATCCAAAAATCTGTTGTAGGCGTTTCAGTTGCAGGTGTTTTAGGATCTCCTGAATGGGGTTGCCCCTCGGGGTCCCGGGGTGGGTTGCCAAACCCACAGCCCAACCCTCCTCATTTAACGGGGGCGTCATGTTGTACCCCCGACCATCAGTGAGGCTGTCCTTACATGGTTGAGCTTTAAAAAGGGATTGATCGACTTTATTTTTTCTCTCTCTTCTCTCTGGAAAAATTGTCTTCTCTCTCTCTCTCTCTATATATGTATCGTGGTATATATAGATATATGATATATATAAAATATATATATATTATAAGCAATACTATATATCATATATATTTATATATATAATCCAGGTGTTTCCAGTCCACCCATATTCAGTGAGAACGAGTTGCTAACGACATTGATGAGTATTGTTTTCTCTTTACTAACGTGTTCATGTCTTGGATATCTTGGTCATCGTTTCACATTCCAAACTCTGCTCGACGAAGCATGCTTGTTTCGCTAGTCGAAAATTCGGTTCCCCCACAAGGGGGCGTTAATTATCTGGGGGTGGTGGTGATCACAGGGTTGATAGGCGTTTCAGTTGCAGGTTGCATCTATTGATACTGCAGGAGGTTGTTTCCCAATGATTGGCCAAATCCATAGATGTTCGTTTTTTCTCTATAACTATTATAGAATATTGTATATATATATATATATATATTATATATATATTTATATATATATATATATAGTATATATATATATATATATATATATATATAATTATATATATATATTATATATATATATATAGCCCAATAATATATTATATATAGTTATATATATATATATTATATATATTATATATATATATATATATATA
The DNA here is from genome assembly GCA_027921565.1 of Artemia sinica. Taxonomy (NCBI): domain Eukaryota; kingdom Metazoa; phylum Arthropoda; class Branchiopoda; order Anostraca; family Artemiidae; genus Artemia; species Artemia sinica. The sequence continues at coordinate 43,943,727 of CM051267.1, forward strand.
TATATATATATATATATATTATATATATATATATATATATCCAAATTTAAGGCAAAAAGATCATCTTCAAGAAAAACAACAAGCATAATATAAAAAACTAACTTACAAAAAATTTAAAACTAGCTTAAGGAATAAATAATTTTGACATCCAAAAAACGAAAAATTTTCCAAACTGTAATCCTGTATAAATTTTGTTGAAGTTGAAAAGAATATTGTTTTTATAAGCTTATCAGCATCGAAACAGAGAATTCCTGAGCTATCCCTGTAGTTAGGCAGCTCAGGGCTATTGCCGCTTTCGAAATACTTTTGCTAAATTCATTGGTGCGGTCTTTTTTTCGAATACATGCGTTGCATGATTCCGTTTTTCTACGATCTTAGCTATTTTCGTTCTGATAAATACTGGAACCTTCTTTGTTACAATTCTTGGTCTCGTACATAGTGAGTTTGGCTTTGGGGTGTGTCTCATAGATTCTGTCTGTTTTTTTCAACTGGTGTTCTTCTATAGACTGGCCTGGCTCCCGGTTCCGTTTTTCAAGTTCCAGCTCAATTAATAAAGGCCTTTTATTTTCCATACAAAACTGTTCCCACTCTTTAGGTACCAATGGTTGGACCTCCGTCATAGTGTATACACTTTGCCTTCTCTTTCTTGCTGCCATTTCACGCAATATAGCTCTTTCTCGTGTAACCCCATAACTTCCTGTTTGTGAAAATCCTCTATCCATGTTAATCTTTTTTAATCTCTTAATTAAATTTGTTTCACAACTAAAATCACAAATAAAATCTGTTATGTTGTTGCTTGATCAAAGTTACTTTCACAACTAGAAAGTTTTGACGAATTCATTTCGTTCCATACATGCCTGAACCGCATAGCGATAAGCCGATAAGGTGACTTTTGCATTCCTGACTTGCCTTTAAGCTCCGCCCACGAGTACCTATTGCGCAATATTGTAGCATCATTTATTTGCTTCGAAATTTTTTTTTGCATTACAAAACATTTCTACATAAGTTTATATATGTATATATATATACACACACTCACTCACACACACACCCATATATATCGAGTATATATATATAATATATATATATATATATATATATATATATATATATATATATATATATATATATAATATATATATATATATATATATATATATATATATATATATATATATATATATATATATATATATATATATATATATATATATATATATATATATATATATATATATATATATATATATATATATATATATATATATATATATATATATAGATATATATATATATATATATATATATATATATATATATATATATACTATATATATATATATATATATATATTATATATATATATATATATATATATATATAAGATTTCGATATCAAAGATTTCGATATTCCTGATCAGTTTTTTTTTTTTGCTTAGATCAACTCTTGATTTTGCCTTTTGCCAAAGTTCAATAACAAAAAAAATGGTAATTAAAGAGTATTTTGCACATATTTGTCCAAACTTTGAATAATATAAAAACAAACTTCAATTACATAGACGAATGTCACAAAAACCGAGTTTTGAAATTGCTCAGGCTCAGGATGATGAAGAAAAAACTTACTGGCTATTCAAAATCAGCAACATGTCAACATTTTCCCCTCAGAATTGATTCTGCCTTTCAGGGATTAAATATAAAAAAAAAGGGTTTTTTCATCTGAAAGTAAAAAGCAACACTAAAACTTAAAACAAAACAGAAACTATTCCGTACATGAGGGGAATACCCCTCCTCAATACCTCGATCTTCACTCTAATTTTTTTTAGTATTTAAAAAATACTTCTTATTTAATTAAGCGACCCTAGTTTTTCAGGAGTTGTCCTTTATAGAATTGGGACAAAAAGTCGTACACAAATTATCCCCTCATATACAGGATAATTTATATTCTTTTTAAGTCATAATTTTTGCTCCCTACTTTCAGCTGAAAAACTTGTTTGTGTATTTCGTTTTTGATTATTTTTCAAATAATACCGCAATCTCTACCTCTTCCCTCCATCGAAAATCCCCCCTCACGAAAATTACTCCTTGGAAAGTTCCTTCGTGTAGGATTTCGTGTAGGAATTCGCAAATTCCCCCGTGCAAATTTTTCCAGTGGACCCCCCCCCCCCATATGAAATTCCCTCGTCCTGAAAAATGTCCGTTTACTTCCCAATAACAAACACTACATGTAAACAATAGGAAAACTTTATATCTTAGAGCCCTTTCCCTAGGGGCTGTGGGGGTCTTGTCTCCTCAGAGGCATAGACATTTGAACTTTCAATTATGCTGATTAAAACAGCTATCTTAAATTTTAGATCGGATGACTTTGGGAAAAAAACGGGTGTTGGAGGGGGGGGGGAGAAGAGTTACCTGTAAATCTTTTGGTGACTTAAAAAAAGGCAGAAAGACTTTTCTCCCGATCTTCTAGGACCATTAGTTCAATAAAATCACCCTGGCAAAAAAAAAAAAAAAAAAAAAAAAAAAAAAAAAAAAAAAAAAAAAAAAAAAAAAAAAAAAAAAAAAAAAAAAAAAAAAACACTCGGTTTTATATAAGAGAACTTGGGTTTTCTGATATTCCGAATCTGATGGTATGATTTTCATGATCATTTGTTGAAGTTTGGGGGGTGCCCCCCCCCCCTTTCTCGAAAACCACATATAATTCCTGAGGCTCGTAGCTTTTGATAGGTACGATAAACTTAATGAATTTTATATATCTGGAATCAGCACTAAAAGCCAATTCTTTTGATGTGTTTATTGTTTTCAAAATTGTATTTTTTTAGAGTTTCGGTTACTATTGGGCCGAGTCGCTTCTTACTTACAGTTTGTTACCACGAACTGTTTGATTAACTGAACAGCTTCGGAAAACACTTTCAGAAATGAGGCTGATGTGGGCATGGACATTAATTTCATGACAACCTCGTATAGGTGTTTCTGAAAACCCATATTATGAGACTTCAACGACTTGAGTGAATCAGTTTTTCTTACAACTAATGACTCATTATTGAAAATCTTCAGAACCGTGACAGATCTGGCTGCTGACGAAGCATGCCTTGCATTGACTACTGAAACTTCTTCATGTGATCCCACAAAAACTGGCTAAATCTGTGGTGGCTGAATCACAGGGACTGTTGCTGCACATGCATCTATTGATCTAGATTCAGCAGCCAACAAGGCCAAATCCATGCCCCTTGATTTTTGCTCTCAACTTGGAGAAGATTGTCAGGGGAAGTATACATTTTCATGAAACATGGATCAAGGTATTTAGTAATCGTGACGGGTGTGATACGACCAAGACCTATAAGCCTAAAAGACACTTTATCTATCCAAGCATTTAAGGAGTGCTCAGCAACATTTGAGGATCCACACTCCCTAACCGTAGTTTGATTTTGAGAACAGGCTTATGCCTACTTATGGATGCAGCTAAGTATGCTGTAAAGCAGCATGGTCACTGGCTTGAATACATTATTTTTCATCTTCTCGACCATTTGCGAAACATTTTTCTATGTTGAATTTTTTTTTCGCTGGACGTTCACCAGTAGATAGCAGAAAAAAACGAAAACATTCGAAAATTTCCAAATATCGTTTTAGATATTTATATTTACGTTTCGATATCGATATTTGGTTCGATATATCGTTATATCTATATTCATATCGAATATCGCCCAACCCTAGTTTAAATCGCAATCATTTTTTTTTATTTTTGTTATTTGTCAATTAGTTTATAAAGTCTTTCTACTAGAATTTGTTTTGCATACAACACACTTCTATTGTGGATTGGTGCGCTGAATTAGGATTCTTTGTCCAAGAAGGCGAAGGTTCGAATCCTAGTTCAACCAATTATTTGGTTTGGACGAGGGTCAGTGGTGTGACTCTGTAAGCTCAGCCAGACTCAACCCAGCTCTAAATGGGTACCTGGAGAAATCTGGAGAAGTTAAATAGGAAGGGTGTGCGAAAGTACAGGATGGTTGGCCCCCAACTCCCCTTTGCACTGTCTGGCTGAAGGGCCAAGAAACGGAGATCAGCACCGCCGGTAGGGAGTGTAAAGTCCAATGCTGTATTATTTACCTTTTTATAACACTTTTATTGTACTTTGAAGAGGGAATTGGTCTGGAATTTTTTGTATTGAAATCATTTTTGTGACAAACTTTTCTCAAAATAAAAAACAATGTTTGAAATAAGGGTTTAATTTAAACCACTTAAAGCTAATTCAATTTAGTTTATGGGGATAGGGTCAATGGACTTAGAACTAAGGTCCTAGAATATAGGGAGAGGGCTCATTCCCTTTCTTGGAGGGCACTAGCCCCCCTGTCCAATGCCTCAATTTCCCCAAAGTAGTCCCATCAAAGTTTTGAGGTAGCCATTTTGTTTAGGATTAACAAAAAGTTTATTTCGTATTATACCGTATGATTTACTGATACTTCAACCAATAAATCCTCGAATGCGAATGTCTTCTATCAATCAAACCGCCTTAAAACCTCAACAATGTCCATGGAATAACAAATGACCGGATAAAACGTTATTAATAGTGAATTGTAGATGTCAGACAAAACTATAACGAAATAAGACATTGTTAATAATATCACTTTTACATATAAAAGCAAAACGACCCCCATAGAAGAGGATATTTTGTACAAAGGATTTCAGTTGTCTAGTAAAATGTCCAAAACGGAATGCTACAAGTAAACGAGACAATGCTATCAATCGCAAGAAAGACACCATATTTTGTTTCGATGCTTCAAATCTTGAAAAAGATACCTTTGTTTAGAAAAAGATGGTGCTGTTGCATCTACTGTTGGGACCATTACATAATTCTAAATTGCATTAAAACGAAAAAATATGATGCAATGTGTTTGCTACAATATTTTTCACCACAACTAATGAAATTTTAATATATTTATTCTTATTAAAGTATATGTGTTATTCTACTGGTGTCTGGCTGGAAGTTATGAACCCTTACCAATTATATACGGTGTGAGATTAACCTTAATAAGCTGCAGAGTGGTATCGTTTGTTTAGGCATATTAGTGTTTGACACGTTGAAACTATTGGGAATGTGTTTGAGCGTATATCTTGACCAGTTTGATACTATCACTAATTGTTTTCTATTTTAATTGCAGATGGAGAATCCGACAGACGAGAATTCAGTGAGAACTGGAGCACAAGTCACACTAGTCAGAGCTACAGTTCCAAAAGATCTTGAAAAATATCTTAGCTGATAAATTACCGGTACTAATTCAGGCTCTTTTATTGGTCTTTGTTATCATTTTGCTTTCTAAGCTCATATCAGTATTTTTTTCAGCCGAGGAACCAAATTTTGTTTCGGTCCTTAACCTGCTTGTTCGGTGTTCGTCCTTAAACCTGCTTCATCGAGCAGGTTTAACGCTTCAAATTTGTTATGTAGTGATATGCGAAGCTTCTGTGGATATCACGATCATTCAGTTTATCAGTGTTGAACTGTTTTGTGTGTTGTGGCGTTGGTTTTTGGTTTCTGAGCTTTCAGTTTAATTCTTACTTCGGCTATCAGCAAGATGTGATCTGAATTCACGTCCGCTCCTTGAAATCCCCTCACGTCGAGCAGGCTACTTTCTCCAGCGTCTTGATATGAGGAAATGATCGATTTGGTTTTTTGTCCAGCCGTCGGGGGACACCCACGAATACTTGTGAATCGTTTTATGTTCGAACATACTGCTGCCTATCACCAAGTCATTACTTAGGGCATAGTCAATTAGGAGTGCACTGTTTCCATTCATGTCTCCGATGCCATGTGGGCCCAAACTTAAGGGCAGTACTGACGATCTGCACCGACTTTAGCATTTAGATCGCCAAAAACACAGATTATATCGTGCCTGGGAACGTCTTTGGTGACCGATTGTAGCATGTTGTAGAAAGCATCTTTTTCCTCATCATCAGCTTCGTTGGTCGGGGCATAGCAGGCGATGATGGTCATTTTGTATCATTAGATACGAAACGAGCTATCAATATACGTTCGCTAACTGGTGTCCAGTTCGCCATTGCTTTGAGTGCAAGCTGCGACATCATAATTCCTATACCAGCGTGGTGGACGGCAGGGTGACCGCTAAATGCCATAGAATACCCATCATCAAATTTCTCTAATCCATTTCCAGTCCACCTTATTTCAGTTAGAACGAGTATATCGATGAGGTATTTTCTCATCTTTTTAATAACCTGTTCTGTCTTGGATATCTGGTTCATCGTTCTCACATTCCAAAAACCCATCTTTAAGTGTTGTTTCGCAGTCAAAAATCGGTTCCGGGGCATGCAGGGGTCGTTATCTGGGGGGGGGGGGTGGTGATGCATCCGAGGCTGTTGTAGGCGTTTCAGTTGCAAGTGTTTTTCCCCTGAGGGTTGCCCCTCGGGGTCCCGGGTGTGGGATGCAAACCCACAGCCCAACCCTCCTCATTTAACGGACTTGGGACCGTCATGTCCCCCGACCTCAGTGAGGCTAGGTTCCTTACATGGTTGAGTTAAAACTGGGAAGATGTTCTCTTTTCTCTATATATATATATCCAAATTTAAGGCAAAAAGATCATCTTCAAGAAAAACAAGCATAATATAAAAACTAACTTACAGCAAATTTAAAACTAGCTTAAGGAATAAATAATTTTGACATCCAAAAAACGAAAATTTTCCAAACTGTAATCCTGTAAATTTTGTTGAAGTTGAAAAGAATATTGTTTTTATAAGCTTATCAGCATCGAAACAGAGAATTCCTGAGCTATCCCTGTAGTTAGGCAGCTCAGGGCTATTGCCGCTTTCGAAATACTTTTGCTAAATTCATTGGTGCGGTCTTTTTTTCGAATACATGCGTTGCATGATTCCGTTTCTACGATCTTAGCTATTTTCGGTCTGATAAATACTGGAACCTTCTTTGTTACAATTCTTGGTCTCGTACATAGTAAGTATAGCTTTGGGGTGTGTCTCATAGATTCTGTCTGTTTTTTCAACTGGTGTTCTTCTATAGACTGGCCTGGCTCCCGGTTCCGTTTTTCAAGTTCCAGCTCAATTAATAAAGGCCTTTTATTTTCCATACAAAACTGTTCCCACTCTTTAGGTACCAATGGTTGGACCTCCGTCACAGTGTATACACTTTGCCTTCTCTTTCTTGCTGCCATTTCACGCAATATAGCTCTTTCTCGTGTAACCCCATAACTTCCTGTTTGTGAAAATCCTCTATCCATGTTAATCTTAATTAAATTTGTTTTTTAAAATCTGTTATGTTGTTGCTTGATCAAAGTTACTTTCACAACTAGAAAGTTTTGACGAATTCATTTCGTTCCATACATGCCTGAACCGCATAGCGATAAGCCGATAAGGTGACTTTGCATTCCTGACTTGCCTTTAAGCTCCGCCCACGAGTACCTATTGCGCAATATTGTAGCATCATTTATTTGCTTCGAAATTTTTTTTTGCATTACAAAACATTTCTACATAAGTTATATATGTATATATATATACACACTCACTCACACACACACCCATATATATATATATATATAGATATATATATATATATATATATATATATATATATATATATATATATATATATATATATATATATATATATATATATATATATATATATATATATATATATTTCGATATCAAGATTTCGATATTCCTGATCAGTTTTTTTTTTTGCTTAGATCAACTCTTGATTTTGCCTTTTACCAAAGTTCAATAACAAAAAAATGGTAATTAAAGAGCATTTTGCACATATTTGTCCAAACTTTGAATAATATAAAACAAACTTCAATTACATAGACGAATGTCACAAAAACCGAGTTTTGAAATTGCTCAGGCTCAGGATGAAGAAAAGAACTTACTGGCTATTCAAAATCAGCAACATGTCAACATTTTCCCCTCAGAATTGATTCTGCTTTTGGGATTAAATATAAAAAAAAAGGTTTTTCATCTGAAAGTAAAAAGCAACACTAAAACTTAAAGCAAAAACAGACACTATTCCGTACATGATGGGGAATACCCCCTCCTCAATACCTCGATCTTCACTCTAATTTTTTTTAGTATTTAAAAAATACTTCTTATTTAATTAAGCGACCCTAGTTTTTCAGGAGTTGTCCTTATAGAATTGGGACACAAAGTCGCACACAAATTATCCCCTCATATACAGGATAATTTATGTTCTTTTTAAGTCATAATTTTTGCTCCCTACTTTCAGCTGAAAAACTTGTTTGTGTATTTCGTTTTTGATTATTTTTCAAATAATACCGCAATCTCTACCTCTTCCCTCCATCGAGAATCCCCCCTCACGAAAATTACTCCTTGGAAAGTTCCTTCGTGTAGGATTTCGTGTGTATTCGGAATTCGAGAAAATTTTTCCAGTGGACCCCCCCCCCCCCACATGAAATTCCCTCGTCCCGAAAAATGTCCGTTTACTTCCCAATAACAAACACTACATGTAAACACTAGGAAAACTTTATATCTTTAGACCCCTTTCCCTAGGGGCTGTGGGGGTCTTGTCTCCTCAGAGGCATAGACATTTGAACTTTCAATTATGCTGATTAAAACAGCTATCTTAAATTTTAGATCGGATGACTTTGGGAAAAAAAAAAAACAGGTGTTGGAGGGGGGGGGGAGAAGAGTTACCTGTAAATCTTTTTTGGTGACTTAAAAAAAAGGCAGAAAGACTTTTCTCCCGATCTTCTACGACCATTAGTTCAATAAAATTACTCTGGAAAAAAAAAAAAAAAAAAAAAAAAAAAAAAAAAAAAAAAAAAAAAAAAAAAAAAAAAAAAAAAAAAAACTCGGTTTAATGTAAGAGAACTTGGGTATTCTGATATTCCGAATCGGATGGTATGATTTTCATGATCATTTTTTGAAGTTTGGGGGGTGCCCTCCCCTTTCTCGAAAACCACATATAATTCCTGAGGCTCCTAGCTTTTGATAGGTACGATAAACTTAATGAATTTTATATATCTGGAATCAGCACTAAAAGCCAATTCTTTTGATGTGTTTATTGTTTTCAAAATTGTATTTTTTAGAGTTTCGTTACTATTGGGCCGAGTCGCTTCTTACTTACAGTTTGTTACCACGAACTGTTTGATTAACTGAACAGCTTCGGAAAACACTTTCAGAAATGAGGCTGATGGTGGGCATGGACATTAATTTCATGACAACCTCGTATAGGTGTTTCTGAAACCCATATTATGAGACTTCAACGACTTGAGTGAATCAGTTTTTCTTACAACTAATGACTCATTATTGAAAATCTTCAGAACCGTGACAGATCTGGCTGCTGACGAAGCATGCCTTGCATTGACTACTGAAACTTCTTCATGTGATCCCCAGAAACTGGCTCAATTCTGTGGTGGCTGAATCACAGGGACTGTCGCTGCACTTGCATCTATTGATCTAGATTCAGCAGCCAACAAGGCCAAATCCATGCCCCTTGATTTTTGCTCTCAACTTGGAGAAGATTGTCAGGGGGGAAGCATACATTTTCATGAAACATGGATCAAGATATTTAGTAATCGTGACGGGTGTGATACGACCAAGACCTATAAGCCTAAAAGACACTTCATCTATCCAAGCATTTAAGGAGTGCTCAGCAATATTTGAGGATCCACACTCCCTAACTGTAGTTTGATTTTGAGAACAGGCTATGCCTACTTATGGATGCAGCTAAGTATGCTGTAAAGCAGCATGGTCAGTGGATTGAATACATTATTTTTCATCTTCTCGACCATTTGCGAAACATTTTTCTATGTTGAATTTTTTTTCGCTGGACGTTCACCAGTAGATAGCAGAAAAAACCGAAAACATTCGAAAATTTCCAAATATCGTTTTAGATATTTATATTTACGTTTCGATATCGATATTTGGTTCGATATATCGTTATATCTATATTCATATCGAATATCGCCCAACACTAGTTTAAATCGCAATCATTTTTTTTTATTTTTGTTATTTGTCAATTAGTTTATAAAGTCTTTCTAATAGAATTTGTTTTGCATACAACACACTTCTATTGTGGATTTGTGCGCTGAATTTAGGATTCTTTGTCCAAGAAGGCGAAGGTTCGAATCCTAGTTCAACCAATTATTTGGTTTGGACGAGGGTCAGTGGTGTGACTCTGTAAGCTCAGCCAGAGTCGACCCAGCTCTAAATGGGTACCTGGAGAAATCTGGAGAAGTTAAATAGGAAGGGTGTGCGAAAGTACAGGATGGGTTGGCCCCCAACTCCCCTTTGCACTGTCTGGCTGAAGGGCCAAGAAACGGAGATCAGCACCGCCGGTAGGGAGTGTAAAGTCCAATGCTGTATTATTTACCTTTTTACACTTTTATTGTACTTTGAAGAGGGAATTGGTCTGGAATTTTTTGTATTGAAATCATTTTTGTGACAAACTTTTCTCAAAATAAAAAACAATGTTTGAAATGAGGGTTTTTATTTAAACCACTTAAAGCTAATTCGATTTAGTTTATGGGGATAGGGTCAATGGACTTAGAACTAAGGTCCTAGAATATAGGGAGAGGGCTCATTCCTTTTCTTGGAGGGCACTAGCCCCCTGTCCAATGCCTCAATTTCCCCAAAGTAGTCCCATCAAAGTTTTGAGGTAGCCATTTTGTTTAGGATTAACAAAAAGTTTATTTCGTATTATACCGTATGATTTACTGATACTTCAACCGATAAATCCTCGAATGCAAATGTCTTCTAAAGAGGGAATTGGTCTGGAATTTTTTGTATTGAAATCATTTTTTGTGACAAACTTTTCTCAAAATAAAAAACAATGTTTGAAATAAGGGTTTAATTTAAACCACTTAAAGCTAATTCAATTTAGTTTATGGGGATAGGGTCAATGGACTTAGAACTAAGGTCCTAGAATATAGGGAGAGGGCTCATTCCTTTTCTTGGAGGGCACTAGCCCCCTGTCCAATGCCTCAATTTCCCCAAAGTAGTCCCATCAAAGTTTTGAGGTAGCCATTTTGTTTAGGATTAAAAAAGTTTATTTCGTATTATACCGTATGATTTACTGATACTTCAACCAATAAATCCTCGAATGCGAATGTCTTCTATCAATCAAACCGCCTTAAAACCTCAACAATGTCCATGGAATAACAAATGACCGGATAAAACGTTATTAATAATGAATTGTAGATGTCAGACAAAACTATAACGAAATAAAGACATTGTTAATAACATCACTTTACATATAAAAGCAAAACAACCCCCATAGAAGAGGATATTTTGTACAAAGGATTTCAGTTGTCTAGTAAAATGTCCAAAACGGAATGCTACAAGTAAACGAGACAATGCTATCAATCGCAAGAAAGACACCATATTTTGTTTGATTCTTCAAATCTTGAAAAAGTTACCTTTGTTTAGAAAAAGATGGTGCTGTTGCATCTACTGTTGGGACCATTACATAATAAAATTCTAAATTGCATTAAAAAACGAAAAAATATGATGCAATGTGTTTGCTACAATATTTTTCACCACAACTAATGAAATTTTAATATATTATTCTTATTAATAATATATGTGTTATTCTACTGGTGTCTGGCTGGAAGTTATGAACACTTACCAATTATATACGGTGAGATTAACCTTAATAAGCTGCAGTGTGGTATCGTTTGTTTAGGCATATTAGTGTTTGACACAATGAAACTATTGGGAATGTGTTTGAGTGTATATCTTGACCAGTTTGATACTATCACTAATTGTTTTCTATTTTAATTGCAGATGGAGAATCCGACAGACGAGAATTCAGTGAGAACTGGAGCACAAGTCACACTAGTCAGAGCTACAGTTCCAAAATATCTTGAAAATATCTTAGCTGATAAATTACCGGTACTAATTCAGGCTCTTATTGGTGTTTGTTATCATTTTGCTTTCTAAGCTCATATCAGTATTTTTTTCAGCCGAGGAACCAAACCAAATTTTGTTTCGGTCCTTCGGTCCTTAACCTGCTTGTTCGGTGTTCGGTCCTTAAACCTGCTTCATCGAGCAGGTTTAACGCTTCAAATTTGTTATGTAGTGATATGCAGAAGCTTCTGTGACAATCACGATCATTCAGTTTATCGGTGTTGAACTGTTTGTGCGTTGTGGCGTTGGTTTTTGGTTTCTGAGCTTTCAGTTTAATTCTTACTTCGGCTATAAGCAAGATGTGATCTGAATTCACGTCCGCTCCTTGAAATCCCCTCACGTCGAGCAGGCTACTTCTCCAGCGTCTTGATATGAGGAAATGATCTATTTGGTTTTTGTCCGGCCGTCGGGGACACCCACGAGTACTGTGAATCGTTTTTATGTTCGAACATACTGCCACCTATCACCAAGTCATTACTTAGGGCATAGTCAATTAGGAGTGCACTGTTTCCATTGATGTCTCCGATGCCATGTGGGCCCAGAACTTAAGGGCAGTACTGACGATATGCACCGACTTTAGCATTTAGATCGCCAAAAACACAGATTATATCGTGCCTGGGAACATCTTTGGTGACCGATTGTAGCATGTTGTAGAAAGCATCTTTTTCCTCATCATCAGCTTCGTTGGTCGGGGCATAGCAGGCGATGATGGTCATTTTGTATCATTAGATACGAAACGAGCTATCAATATACGTTCGCTAGCTGGTGTCCAGTTCGCCATTGCTTTGAGTGCAAGTGGCGACATCATAATTCCTACACCAGCGTGGTGGACGGCAGGGTGACCGCTAAATGCCATAGCATACCCATCATCAAATTTCTCTAATCCATTTCCAGTCCACCTTATTTCAGTGAGAACGAGTATATCGATGAGGTATTGTCTCATCTCTTTAATAACTTGTTCTGTCTTGGATATCTGGTTCATCGTTCTCACATTCCAAAAACCCATCTTTAGGTGTTGTTTCGCAGTCGAAAATCGGTTCCGGGGGCATGCAGGGGTCGTTATCTGGGGGGGGGGGGGGTGGTGATGCATCCGAGGCTGTTGTAGGCGTTTCAGTTGCAGGTGTTTTCCCCTGAGGGTTGTTTCCCAATGATTGAGTAAAACTGGGAAGATGTTCTTTTTCTATATATATAACCCATATATATATATATATATCCTCATATTAACGGATATATGGGATATATATATATATATATATATATATATGTTCCCCCGACCTATATATATATATATATATAGGTTATATATATATATATATATATTTAAATATGGGATAATAGATATATATATATATATATATATATATATATATATATATATATATATATATATATATCCAAATTTAAGGCAAAAAGATCATCTTCAAGAAAAACAAGCATAATATAAAAACTAACCTACAAAAAATTTAAAACTAGCTTAACGAATAAATAATTTTGGACATCCAAAAAACGAAAATTTTCCAAACTGTAATCCTGTAAATTTTGTTGAAGTTGAAAAGAATATTGTTTTTATAAGCTTATCAGCATCGAAACAGAGAATTCCTAGCTATCCCTGTAGTTAGGCAGCTCAGGGCTATTGCCGCTTTCGAAATACTTTTGCTAAATTCATTGGTGCGGTCTTTTTTCGAATACATGCGTTGCATGATTCCGTTTCTACGATCTTAGCTATTTTCGGTCTGATAAATACTGGAACCTTCTTTGTTACAATTCTTGGTCTCGTACATAGTGAGTTTGGCTTTGGGGTGTGTCTCATAGATTCTGTCTGTTTTTTCAACTGGTGTTCTTCTATAGACTGGCCTGGCTCCCGGTTCCGTTTTCAAGTTTCAAGTTCCAGCTCAATTAAATAAAGGCCTTTTATTTTCCATACAAAACTGTTTCCCACTCTTTAGGTACCAATGGTTGGACCTCCGTCATAGTGTATACACTTTGCCTTCTCTTTCTTGCTGCCATTTCACGCAATATAGCTCTTTCTCGTGTAACCCCATAACTTCCTGTTTGTGAAAATCCTCTATCCATGTTAATCTTTTTAATAATCTCTTAATTAAATTTGTTTCACAACTAAAATCACTAATAAAATCTGTTATGTTGTTGCTTGATCAAAGTTACTTTCACAACTAGAAAGTTTTGACGAATTCATTTCGTTTCCATACATGCCTGAACCGCATAGCGATAAGCCGATAAGGTGACTTTGCATTCCTGACTTGCCTTTAAGCTCCGCCCACGAGTACCTATTGCGCAATATTGTAGCATCATTTATTTGCTTCGAAATTTTTTTTTTTGCATTACAAAACATTTCTACATAAGTTATATATGTATATATATACACACTCACTCACACACACACCCATATATATATATATATATATATATATATATATATATATATATATATATATATATATATATATATATATATATATATATATATATATATATATATATATATATATATATATAAGATTTCGATATCAAAGATTTCGATATTCCTGATCAGTTTTTTTTTTTGCTTAGATCAACTCTTGATTTTTGCCTTTTGCCAAAGTTCAATAACAAAAAAATGGTAATTAAAGAGCATTTTGCACATATTTGTCCAAACTTTGAATAATATAAAAACAAACTTCAATTACATAGACGAATGTCACAAAAACCGAGTTTTGAAATTGCTCAGGCTCAGGATGAAGAAAAAAAACTTACTGGCTATTCAAAATCAGCAACATGTCAACATTTTCCCCTCAGAATTGATTCTGCCTTTCAGGGATTAAATATAAAAAAAAAGGTTTTTCATCTGAAAGTAAAAAGCAACACTAAAACTTAAAACAAAACAGAAACTATTCCGTACATGAGGGGAATACCCCCTCCTCAATACCTCGATCTTCACTCTAATTTTTTTTAGTATTTAAAAAATACTTCTTATTTAATTAAGCGACCCTAGTTTTTCAGGAGTTGTCCTTATAGAATTGGGACACAAAGTCGTACACAAATTATCCCCTCATATACAGGATAATTTATATTCTTTTTAAGTCATAATTTTGCTCCCTACTTTCAGCTGAAAAACTTGTTTGTGTATTTCGTTTTTGATTATTTTTCAAACAATACCGCAATCTCTACCTCTTCCCTCCATCGAAAATCCCCCCTCACGAAAATTACTCCTTGGAAAGTTCCTTCGTGTAGGATTTCGTGTAGGAATTCGAGCAAATTCCCCCGTGCAAATTTTTCCAGTGGACCCCCCCCCCCCCATATGAAATTCCCTCGTCCTGAAAAATGTCCGTTTACTTCCCAATAACAAACACTACATGTAAACAATAGGAAAACTTTATATCTTAGAGCCCTTTCCCTAGGGGCTGTGGGGGTCTTGTCTCCTCAGAGGCATAGACATTTGAACTTTCAATTATGCTGATTAAAACAGCTATCTTAAATTTTAGATCGGATGACTTTGGAAAAAAAACGGGTGTTGGAGGGGGGGGGGGGAGAAGAGTTACCTGTAAATCTTTTGGTGACTTAAAAAAAGGCAGAAAGACTTTTCTCCCGATCTTCTATGACCATTAGTTCAATAAAATCACCCTGGCAAAAAAAAAAAAAAAAAAAAAAAAAAAAAAAAAAAAAAAAAAAAAAAAAAAAAAAAAAACAACACTCGGTTTTATATAAGATAAGAGAAACTTGGGTTTTCTGATATTCCGAATCTGATGGTATGATTTTCATGATCATTTGTTGAAGTTTTGGGGGTGCCCCCCCCCCCTTTCTCGAAAACCACATATAATTCCTGACGCTCGTAGCTTTTGATAGGTACGATAAACTTAATGAATTTTATATATCTGGAATCAGCAATAAAAGCCAATTCTTTTGATGTGTTTATTGTTTTCAAAATTGTATTTTTTAGAGTTTCGGCTACTATTGGGCCGAGTCGCTTCTTACTTACAGTTTGTTACCACGAACTGTTTGATTAACTGAACAGCTTCGGAAAACACTTTCAGAAATGAGGCTGATGGTGGGCATGGACATTAATTTCATGACAACCTCGTATAGGTGTTTCTGAAACCCATATTATGAGACTTCAACGACTTGAGTGAATCAGTTTTTCTTACAACTAATGACTCATTATTGAAAATCTTCAGAACCGTGCAGATCTGGCTGCTGACGAAGCATGCCTTGCATTGACTACTGAAACTTCTTCATGTGATCCCCAAAAACTGGCTCAATCTGTGGTGGCTGAATCACAGGGACTGTTGCTGCACATGCAGCTATTGATCTAGATTCAGCAGCCAACAAGGCCAAATCCATGCCCCTTGATTTTTGCTCTCAACTTGGAGAAGATTGTCAGGGGAAGTATACATTTTCATGAAACATGGATCAAGGTATTTAGTAATCGTGACGGGTGTGATACGACCAAGACCTATAACGCCTAAAAGACACTTTATCTATCCAAGCATTTAAGGAGTGCTCAGCAACATTTGAGGATCCACACTCCCTAACCGTAGTTTGATTTTGAGAACAGGCTTTGCCTACTTATGGATGCAGCTAAGTATGCTGTAAAGCAGCATGGTCACTGGCTTGAATACATTATTTTTCATCTTCTCGACCATTTGCGAAACATTTTTCTATGTTGAATTTTCTTTCGCTGGACGTTCACCAGTAGATAGCAGAAAAAAACAAAAACATTCGAAAATCGTTTTAGATATCGTTTTAGATATTTATTTACGTTTCGATATCGATATTTGGTTCGATATATCGTTATATCTATATTCATATCGAATATCGCCCAACCCTAGTTTAAATCGCAATCATTTTTTTTTATTTTTGTTGTTATTTGTCAATTAGTTATATAAAGTCTTTCTAATAGAATTTGTTTTGCATACAACACACTTCTATTGTGGATTGGTGCGCTGAATCTAGGATTCTTTGTCCAAGAAGGCGAAGGTTCGAATCCTAGTTCAACCAATTATTTGGTTTGGACGAGGGTCAGTGGTGTGACTCTGTAAGCTCAGCCAGACTCAACCCAGCTCTAAATGGGTACCTGGAGAAATCTGGAGAAGTTAAATAGGAAGGGTGTGCGAAAAGTGCAGGATGGTTGGCCCCCAACTCCCTTTGCACTGTCTGGCTGAAGGGCCAAGAAACGGAGATCAGCAGCGCCGGTAGGGAGTGTAAAGTCCAATGCCGTATTATTTACCTTTTTACACTTTTATTGTACTTTGAAGAGGGAATTGGTCTGGAATTTTTTGTATTGAAATCATTTTTGTGACAAACTTTTCTCAAAATAAAAAACAATGTTTGAAATAAGGGTTTAATTTAAAACCACTTAAAGCTAATTCAATTTAGATTATGGGGGGATAGGGTCAATGGACTTAGAACTAAGGTCCTAGAATATAGGGAGAGGGCTCATTCCCTTTCTTGGAGGGCACTAGACCCCTGTCCAATGCCTCAATTTCCCCAAAGTAGTCCCATCAAAGTTTTGAGGTAGCCATTTTGTTTAGGATTAACAAAAAGTTTATTTCGTATTATACCGTATGATTTACTGATACTTCAACCAATAAATCCTCGAATGCGAATGTCTTCTATCAATCAAACCGCCTTAAAACCTC
Source organism: Artemia sinica (assembly GCA_027921565.1). Taxonomy (NCBI): domain Eukaryota; kingdom Metazoa; phylum Arthropoda; class Branchiopoda; order Anostraca; family Artemiidae; genus Artemia; species Artemia sinica. The sequence goes on from CM051267.1 coordinate 43,961,239, forward strand.
AACAATGTCCATGGAATAACAAATGACCGGATAAAACGTTATTATAATAGTGAATTGTAGATGTCAGACAAAACTATAACGAAATAAAGACATTGTTAATAATATCACTTTACATATAAAAGCAAAAACGACCCCCATAGAAGAGGATATTTTGTACAAAGGATTTCAGTTGTCTAGTAAAATGTCCAAAACGGAATGCTACAAGTAAACGAGACAATGCTATCAATCGCAAGAAAGACACCATATTTTGTTTCGATGCTTCAAATCTTGAAAAAATACCTTTGTTTAGAAAAAGATGGTGCTGTTGCATCTACTGTTGGGACCATTACATAATTCTAAATTGCATTAAAACGAAAAAATATGATGCAATGTGTTTGCTACAATATTTTTCACCACAACTAATGAAATTTTAATATATTATTCTTATTAATAGTATATGTGTTATTCTACTGGTGTCTGGCTGGAAGTTATGAACCCTTACCAATTATATACGGTGAGATTAACCTTAATAAGCTGCAGAGTGGTATCGTTTGTTTAGGCATATTAGTGTTTGACACGTTGAAACTATTGGGAATGTGTTTGAGCGTATATCTTGACCAGTTTGATACTATCACTAATTGTTTTCTATTTTAATTGCAGATGGAGAATCCGACAGACGAGAATTCAGTGAGAACTGGAGCACAAGTCACACTAGTCAGAGCTACAGTTTCAAAAGATCTTGAAAAATATCTTAGCTGATAAATTACCGGTACTAATTCAGGCTCTTATTGGTCTTTGTTATCATTTTGCTTTCTAAGCTCATATCAGTATTTTTTTCAGCCGAGGAACCAAATTTTGTTTCGGTCTTAACCTGCTTGTTCGGTGTTCAGTCCTTAAACCTGCTTCATCGAGCAGGTTTAACGCTTCAAATTTGTTATGTAGTGATATGCAGAAGCTTCTGTGGATATCACGATCATTCAGTTTATCAGTGTTGAACTGTTTGTGTGTTGTGGCGTTGGTTTTTTGGTTTCTGAGCTTTCAGTTTAATTCTTATTCGGGCTATCAGCAAGATGTGATCTGAATTCACGTCCGCTCCTTGAAATCCCCTCACGTCGAGCAGGCTACTTCTCCAGCGTCTTGATATGAGGAAATGATCGATTTTGTTTTTGTCCAGCCGTCGGGGGACACCCACGAATACTTGTGAATCGTTTTATGTTCGAACATACTGCTGCCTATCACCAAGTCATTACTTAGGGCATAGTCAATTAGGAGTGCACTGTTTCCATTCATGTCTCCGATGCCATGTGGGCCCAGAACTTAAGGGCAGTACTGACAATATGCACCGACTTTAGCATTTAGATCGCCAAAAACACAGATTATATCGTGCCTGGGAACGTCTTTGGTGACCGATTGTGTAGCATGTTGTAGAAAACATCTTTTTCCTCATCATCAGCTTCGTTGGTTGGGGCATAGCAGGCGATGATGGTCATTTTGTATCATTAGATACGAAACGAGCTATCAATATACGTTCGCTAACTGGTGTCCAGTTCGCCATTGCTTTGAGTGCAAGCTGCGACATCATAATTCCTATACCAGCGTGGTGGACGGCAGGGTGACCGCTAAATGCCATAGAATACCCATCATCAAATTTCTCTAATCCATTTCCAGTCCACCTTATTTCAGTTAGAACGAGTATATCGATGAGGTATTTTCTCATCTTTTTAATAACCTGTTCTGTCTTGGATATCTGGTTCATCGTTCTCACATTCCAAAAACCCATCTTTAAGTGTTGTTTCGCAGTCAAAAATCGGTTCCGAGGGCATGCAGGGGTCGTTATCTGGGGGGGTGGTGATGCATCCGAGGCTGTTGTAGGCGTTTCAGTTGCAAGTGTTTTTCCCCTGAGGGTTGCCCCTCGGGGTCCCGGGTGTGGGATGCAAACCCACAGCCCAACCCTCCTCATTTAACGGACTTGGGACCGTCATGTTCCCCCGACCTCAGTGAGGCTAGGTTCCTTACATGGTTGAGTTAAAACTGGGAAGATGTTCTTTTTCTCTATATATATATATATCCAAATTTAAGGCAAAAAGATCATCTTCAAGAAAAACAAGCATAATATAAAAACTAACTTACAAAAAATTTTAAAACTAGCTTAAGGAATAAATAATTTTGACATCCAAAAAAACGAAAATTTTCCAAACTGTAATCCTGTAAATTTTGTTGAAGTTGAAAATAATATTGTTTTTATAAGCTTATCAGCATCGAAACAGAGAATTCCTGAGCTATCCCTGTAGTTAGGCAGCTCAGGGCTATTGCCGCTTTCGAAATACTTTTGCTAAATTCATTGGTGCGGTCTTTTTTTTCGAATACATGCGTTGCATGATTCCGTTTTCTACGATCTTAGCTATTTTCGGTCTGATAAATACTGGAACCTTCTTTGTTACAATTCTTGGTCTCGTACATAGTAAGTATAGCTTTGGGGTGTGTCTCATAGATTCTGTCTGTTTTTTCAACTGGTGTTCTTCTATAGACTGGCCTGGCTCCCGGTTCCGTTTTCAAGTTGCAGCTCAATTAATAAAGGCCTTTTATTTTCCATACAAAACTGTTCCCACTCTTTAGGTACCAATGGTTGGACCTCCGTCACAGTGTATACACTTTGCCTTCTCTTTCTTGCTGCTGCCATTTCACGCAATATAGCTCTTTCTCGTGTAACCCCATAACTTCCTGTTTGTGAAAATCCTCTATCCATGTTAATCTTTTTTATGTTGTTGCTTGATCAAAGTTACTTTCACAACTAGAAAGTTTTGACGAATTCATTTCGTTCCATACATGCCTGAACCGCATAGCGATAAGCCGATAAGGTGACTTTGCATTCCTGACTTGCCTTTAAGCTCCGCCCACGAGTACCTATTGCGCAATATTGTAGCATCATTTATTTGCTTCGAAATTTTTTTTTGCATTACAAAAACATTTCTACATAAGTTATATATGTATATATATATATACACACTCACTCACACACACACCCATATATATATATATATATATATATATATATATATATATATATATATATATATATATATATATATATATATATATATATATATATATATATATATATATATATAAGATTTCGATATCAAAGATTTCGATATTCCTGATCAGTTTTTTTTTTTGCTTAGATCAACTCTTGATTTTGCCTTTTACCAAAGTTCAATAACAAAAAAAAAATGGTAATTAAAGAGCATTTTGCACATATTTGTCCAAACTTTGAATAATATAAAAACAAACTTCAATTACATAGACGAATGTCACAAAAAAACCGAGTTTTGAAATTGCTCAGGCTCAGGATGAAGAAAAGAACTTACTGGCTATTCAAAATCAGCAACATGTCAACATTTTTCCCCTCAGAATTGATTCTGCCTTTCAGGATTAAATATAAAAAAAAAGGTTTTTCATCTGAAAGTAAAAAGCAACACTAAAACTTAAAGCAAAACAGACACTATTCCGTACATGAGGGGAATACCCCCTCCTCAATACCTCGATCTTCACTCTAATTTTTTTTAGTATTTAAAAAATACTTCTTATTTAATTAAGCGACCCTAGTTTTTCAGGAGTTGTCCTTATAGAATTGGGACACAAAGTCGCACACAAATTATCCCCCTCATATACAGGATAATTTATGTTCTTTTTAAGTCATAATTTTGCTCCCTACTTTCAGCTGAAAAACTTGTTTGTGTATTTCGTTTTTGATTATTTTTCAAATAATACCGCAATCTCTACCTCTTCCCTCCATCGAGAATCCCCCCTCACGAAAATTACTCCTTGGAAAGTTCCTTCGTGTAGGATTTCGTGTAGGAATTCGAGAAAATTTTTCCAGTGGACCCCCCCCCCCCACATGAAATTCCCTCGTCCGAAAAATGTCCGTTTACTTCCCAATAACAAACACTACATGTAAACACTAGGAAAACTTTATATTTTAGACCCCTTTCCCTAGGGGCTGTGGGGGTCTTGTCTCCTCAGAGGCATAGACATTTGAACTTTCAATTATGCTGATTAAAACAGCTATCTTAAATTTTAGATCGGATGACTTTGGAAAAAAAACAGGTGTTGGAGGGGGGGGGGGGGAGAAGAGTTACCTGTAAATCTTTTTTGGTGACTTAAAAAAAAGGCAGAAAGACTTTTCTCCCGATCTTCTACGGACCATTAGTTCAATAAAAATTACTCTGGCAAAAAAAAAAAAAAAAAAAAAAAAAAAAAAAAAAAAAAAAAAAAAAAAAAAAAAAAAAAAAAAAAAAAAAAAAAACACTCGGTTTAATGTAAGAGAACTTGGGTATTCTGATATTCCGAATCGGATGGTATGATTTTCATGATCATTTTTTTGAAGTTTGGGGGGTGCCCTCCCCTTTCTCGAAAACCACATATAATTCCTGAGGCTCCTAGCTTTTGATAGGTACGATAAACTTAATGAATTTTATATATCTGGAATCAGCACTAAAAGCCAATTCTTTGATGTGTTTATTGTTTTCAAAATTGTATTTTTTAGAGTTTCGTTTACTATTGGGCCGAGTCGCTTCTTACTTACAGTTTGTTACCACGAACTGTTTGATTAACTGAACAGCTTGAAAAACACTTTCAGAAATGAGGCTGATGGTGGGCATGGACATTAATTTCATGACAACCTCGTATAGGTGTTTCTGAAACCCATATTATGAGACTTCAACGACTTGAGTGAATCAGTTTTTCTTACAACTAATGACTCATTATTGAAAATCTTCAGAACCGTGACAGATCTGGCTGCTGACGAAGCATGCCTTGCATTGACTACTGAAACTTCTTCATGTGATCCCCAGAAACTGGCTCAATTCTGTGGTGGCTGAATCACAGGGACTGTCGCTGCACTTGCATCTATTGATCTAGATTCAGCAGCCAACAAGGCCAAATCCATGCCCCTTGATTTTTGCTCTCAACTTGGAGAAGATTGTCAGGGGAAGCATACATTTTCATGAAACATGGATCAAGATATTTAGTAATCGTGACGGGTGTGATACGACCAAGACCTATAAGCCTAAAAGACACTTCATCTATCCAAGCATTTAAGGAGTGCTCAGCAATATTTGAGGATCCACACTCCCTAACTGTAGTTTGATTTTGAGAACAGGCTATGCCTACTTATGGATGCAGCTAAGTATGCTGTAAAGCAGCATGGTCAGTGGATTGAATACATTATTTTTCATCTTCTCGACCATTTGCGAAACATTTTTCTATGTTGAATTTTTTTTCGCTGGACGTTCACCAGTAGATAGCAGAAAAAACCGAAAACATTCGAAAATTTCCAAATATCGTTTTAGATATTTATATTTACGTTTCGATATCGATATTTGGTTCGATATATCGTTATATCTATATTCATATCGAATATCGCCCAACACTAGTTTAAATCGCAATCATTTTTGTTTATTTTTGTTATTTGTCAATTAGTTTATAAAGTCTTTCTAATAGAATTTGTTTTGCATACAACACACTTCTATTGTGGATTTGTGCGCTGAATTTAGGATTCTTTGTCCAAGAAGGCGAAGGTTCGAATCCTAGTTCAACCAATTATTTGGTTTGGACGAGGGTCAGTGGTGTGACTCTGTAAGCTCAGCCAGAGTCGACCCAGCTCTAAATGGGTACCTGGAGAAATCTGGAGAAGAATTTAAATAGGAAGGGTGTGCGAAAGTACAGGATGGTTGGCCCCCAACTCCCCTTTGCACTGTCTGGCTGAAGGGCCAAGAAACGGAGATCAGCACCGCCGGTAGGGAGTGTAAAGTCCAATGCTGTATTATTTACCTTTTTACACTTTTATTGTACTTTGAAGAGGGAATTGGTCTGGAATTTTTTGTATTGAAATCATTTTTGTGACAAACTTTTCTCAAAATAAAAAACAATGTTTGAAATGAGGGTTTTATTTAAACCACTTAAAGCTAATTCGATTTAGTTTATGGGGATAGGGTCAATGGACTTAGAACTAAGGTCCTAGAATATAGGGAGAGGGCTCATTCCTTTTCTTGGAGGGCACTAGCCCCCTGTCCAATGCCTCAATTTCCCCAAAGTAGTCCCATCAAAGTTTTGAGGTAGCCATTTTGTTTAGGATTAACAAAAAGTTTATTTCGTATTATACCGTATGATTTACTGATACTTCAACCGATAAATCCTCGAATGCAAATGTCTTCTAAAGAGGGAATTGTCTGAATTTTTTGTATTGAAATCATTTTTGTGACAAACTTTTCTCAAAATAAAAAACAATGTTTGAAATAAGGGTTTAATTTAAACCACTTAAAGCTAATTCAATTTAGTTTATGGGGATAGGGTCAATGGACTTAGAACTAAGGTCCTAGAATATAGGGAGAGGGCTCATTCCTTTTCTTGGAGGGCACTAGCCCCCTGTCCAATGCCTCAATTTCCCCAAAGTAGTCCCATCAAAGTTTTGAGGTAGCCATTTTGTTTAGGATTAATAAAAAGTTTATTTCGTATTATACCGTATGATTTACTGATACTTCAACCAATAAATCCTCGAATGCGAATGTCTTCTATCAATCAAACCGCCTTAAAACCTCAACAATGTCCATGGAATAACAAATGACCGGATAAAACGTTATTAATAATGAATTGTAGATGTCAGACAAAACTATAACGAAATAAAGACATTGTTAATAACATCACTTTACATATAAAAGCAAAACAACCCCCATAGAAGAGGATATTTTGTACAAAGGATTTCAGTTGTCTAGTAAAATGTCCAAAACGGAATGCTACAAGTAAACGAGACAATGCTATCAATCGCAAGAAAGACACCATATTTTGTTTGATTCTTCAAATCTTGAAAAAGTTACCTTTGTTTAGAAAAAGATGGTGCTGTTGCATCTACTGTTGGGACCATTACATAATTCTAAATTGCATTAAAACGAAAAAATATGATGCAATGTGTTTGCTACAATATTTTTCACCACAACTAATGAAATTTTAATATATTATTCTTATTAATAATATATGTGTTATTCTACTGGTGTCTGGCTGGAAGTTATGAACACTTACCAATTATATACGGTGAGATTAACCTTAATAAGCTGCAGTGTGGTATCGTTTGTTTAGGCATATTAGTGTTTGACACAATGAAACTATTGGGAATGTGTTTGAGTGTATATCTTGACCAGTTTGATACTATCACTAATTGTTTTCTATTTTAATTGCAGATGGAGAATCCGACAGACGAGAATTCAGTGAGAACTGGAGCACAAGTCACACTAGTCAGAGCTACAGTTCCAAAATATCTTGAAAATATCTTAGCTGATAAATTACCGGTACTAATTCAGGCTCTTATTGGTGTTTGTTATCATTTTGCTTTCTAAGCTCATATCAGTATTTTTTTCAGCCGAGGAACCAAATTTTTGTTTCGGTCCTTCGGTCCTTAACCTGCTTGTTCGGTGTTCGGTCCTTAAACCTGCTTCATCGAGCAGGTTTTAACGCTTCAAATTTGTTATGTAGTGATATGCAGAAGCTTCTGTGACAATCACGATCATTCAGTTTATCGGTGTTGAACTGTTTGTGCGTTGTGGCGTTGGTTTTTGGTTTCTGAGCTTTCAGTTTAATTCTTACTTCGGCTATAAGCAAGATGTGATCTGAATTCACGTCCGCTCCTTGAAATCCCCTCACGTCGAGCAGGCTACTTCTCCAGCGTCTTGATATGAGGAAATGATCTATTTGGTTTTTGTCCGGCCGTCGGGGGACACCACGAGTACTGTGAATCGTTTTTATGTTCGAACATACTGCCACCTATCACCAAGTCATTACTTAGGGCATAGTCAATTAGGAGTGCACTGTTTCCATTGATGTCTCCGATGCCATGTGGGCCCAGAACTTAAGGGCAGTACTGACGATATGCACCGACTTTAGCATTTAGATTGCCAAAAACACAGATTATATCGTGCCTGGGAACATCTTTGGTGACCGATTGTAGCATGTTGTAGAAAGCATCTTTTTCCTCATCATCAGCTTCGTTGGTCGGGGCATAGCAGGCGATGATGGTCATTTTGTATCATTAGATACGAAACGAGCTATCAATATACGTTCGCTAGCTGGTGTCCAGTTCGCCATTGCTTTGAGTGCAAGTGGCGACCTCACAATTTCCTACACCAGCGTGGGTGGACGGCAGGGTGACCGCTAAATGCCATAGCATACCCATCATCAAATTTCTCTAATCCATTTCCAGTCCACCTTATTTCAGTGAGAACGAGTATATCGATGAGGTATTGTCTCATCTCTTTAATAACGTGTTCTGTCTTGGATATCTGGTTCATCGTTCTCACATTCCAAAAACCCATCTTTAGGTGTTGTTTCGCAGTCGAAAATCGGTTTCCGGGGGCATGCGGGGGTCGTTATCTGGGGGGGGGGGGGTGGTGATGCATCCGAGGCTGTTGTAGGCGTTTCAGTTGCAGGTGGTTTTCCCCTGAGGGTTGTTTCCCCTCAAATTGGGTCCCGAACCGTGGGTAATGTGCAAACCTATACAGCCCAACGGATCCTAATTTATACGGACTTGGGACCGATCATGTATCCCCCGACCTCATGATACCTCAATGTTAGGCTAGGTTCCTATACCATGGTTGAGTTAATTATTGGATAGATGTTCTTTTTCTATATAGTTATATATCCAAATTTAAGGCAAAAAGATCATCTTCAAGAAAAAACAAGCATAATATAAAAACTAACTCGTGCTCTTACAAAAAATTTAAAACTAGCTTAACGAATAAATAATTTGGACATCCAAAAAACGAAAATTTTCCAAACTGTAATCCTGTAAATTTTGTTGAAGTTGAAAAGAATATTGTTTTTTATATAAGCTTATCAGCATCGAAACAGAGAATTCCTGAGCTATCCCTGTAGTTAGGCAGCTCAGGGCTATTGCCGCTTTAAAAATACTTTTGCTAAATTCATTGGTGCGGTCTCTTTTTCGAATACATGCGTTGCATGATTCCGTTTTCTACAATCTTAGCTATTTTCGTTCTGATAATACTGGAACCTTCTTTGTTACAATTTCTTGGTCTCGTACATAGTGAGTTTGGCTTTGGGGTGTGTCTCATAGATTCTGTCTGTGGCCCTTTTTTTCAACTGGTGTTCTTCTATAGACTGGCCTGGCTCCCGGTTCCGTTTTTTTCAAGATGACCAGCTCAATTAATAAAGGCCTTTTATTTCCATACAAAACTGTTCGGCCCACTCTTTAGGTACCAATGGTTGGACCTCCGTCATAGTGTATACGAACTTTGCCTTCTCTTCTTGCTGCCATTTCACGCAATATAGACTCTTTCTCGTGTAACCCCATAACTTTCCTGTTTGACCAAAAATCCTCTATCCATGTTAATCTTTTTTAATCTCTTAATTAAATTTGTTTCAACAACTAAAATCACTATAAAATCTGTTATGGTTGTTGCTTGATCAAAGTTACTTTCAAAACTAGAAAGTTTTGACGAATTCATTTCGTTTCATACATGCCTGAACCGCATAGCGATAAGCCGATAAGGTGACTTTTGCATTCCTGACTTGCCTTTAAGCTCCGCCCACGAGTACCTATTGCGCATATTGTACATCATTTATTTGCTTCGAAATTTTTTTTTGCATTACAAAACATTTTCTATTATAAGTATTTAATATGTATAATATATATATATATCTACATTTGCCACTCATTAGCACAAGAATATATAGGATATAATATATATATATATATTGTATATTATATATATATATATAGATATATATATATATATATATATATATATATATATATATATTATTATATATATATATATATATATATATATTATATATATATATATATCTATATATATAGATAGATATATATATATATTATATATATATATATATATATATATATATATATATATATTTTTATATATATATATATAAGATTAATGCGATATCAAATGTTCGATTCGATATTCCTGATCAGTTTTTTTTTTTTGCTTAGATCAACTCTTGATTTTGCCTTTTGCCAAAGTTCAATAACAAAAAAATGGGTAATTTTTTTTTTGCACATATTTGTCCAAACTTTGAATAATATAAAAAAAAACAAACTTCAATTACATAGACGAATGTCACAAAAACCGAGTTTTGAAATTGCTCAGGCTAAGGATGAATAAAAAGAAATACTGGCTATTCAAAACTGACTGGGCAACATGTCAACATATCTTTTGGGGCAGAATTGATTGTTTGCCTTTCAGGGATTAAATATAAAAAAAAAAGGTTTTTAATCTGAAAGTAAAAAGCAACACTAAAACTTAAAACAAAACAGAAACTATTCCGTACATGAGGGGAATACCCCCTCCTCAATTACCTCGATCTTCACTCTAATTTTTTTTAGTATTTAAAAAATACTTCTTATTTAATTAAGCGACCCTAGTTTTTCAGGAGTTAAAATATAGAATTGGGACGACAAAGTCGTACACAAATTATCCCCTCATATACAGGATAATTTATATTCTTTTTAAGTCATAATTTTGCTCCCTACTTTCAGCTGAAAAACTTGTTTGTGTATTTCGTTTTTGATTATTTTTCAAATAATACCGCAAATCTCTACCTTTCCCTCCATCGAAAATCCCCCCTCACGAAAAAATTACTCCTTGAAAGTTCCTTCGTGTAGGATTGCGTGTAGGTTTTAAAAATTTAACCCGAGCAAATTTTTCCAGAAAATGTAACAGTCCAAAGGTGGACCCCCCCCCCCCCCCCACCCCCCCATATGAAATTCCCTCGTCCTGAAAAATGTCCGTTTACTTCCCAATAACAAACACTACATGTAAACAATAGGGAAAACTTTTATATCTTAGAGCCCCTTTCCCTAGGGGCTGTGGGGGTCTTGTCTCCTCAGAGGCATAGACATTTGAACTTTCAATTATGCTGATTAAAAACAGCTATCTCAAAATTTTAGATCGGATGACTTTGGAAAAAACGGGTGTTGGAGGGGGGGGGGAGAAGAGTTACCTGTAAATCTTTTGGTGACTTAAAAAAAGGCAGAGAAGGACTTTTCTCCCGATCTTTATGACCATTAGTTCAATAAAAAAACCCTGGACAAAAAAAAAAAAAAAAAAAAAAAAAAAAAAAAAAAAAAAAAAAAAAAAAAAAAAAAAAAAAAAAACACTCGGTTTTATATAAGAGAACTTGGGTTTTCTGATATATTCCGAAATCTGATGGTATGATTTTCATGATCATTTGTTGAAGTTTGGGGGGTGCCTTTGCAAAGACTTCCGAAATCTTGGGGGTGCCCGCCCCCCACCCCCCCCGATGACCCCCTTTTCTCGAAAACCACATATAATTCCTGACGCTCGTAGCTTTTGATAGGTACGATAAACTTAATGAATTTTATATATCTGGAATCAGCAATAAAAGCCAATTCTTTTGATGTGTTTATTGTTTTCAAAATTGTATTTTTTTAGAGTTTCGGCTACTATTTGGGCCGAGTCGCTTCTTACTTACAGTTTGTTACCACGAACTGTTTGATTAACTGAACAGCTTCGGAAAACACTTTCAGAAATGAGGCTGATGGTGGGCATGGACATTAATTTCATGACAACCTCGTATAGGTGTTTTCTGAAACCCATATTATGAGACTTCAACGACTTGAGTGAATCAGTTTTTCTTACAACTAATGACTCATTATTGAAAATCTTCAGAACCGTGACAGATCTGGCTGCTGACGAAGCATGCCTTGCATTGACTACTGAAACTTCTTCATGTGATCCCCAAAAACTGGCTCAATTCTGTGGTGGCTGAATCACAGGGACTGTTGCTGCACTTGCAGCTATTGATCTAGATTCAGCAGCCAACAAGGCCAAATCCATGCCCCTTGATTTTTGCTCTCAACTTGGAGAAGATTGTCAGGGGAAGTATACATTTTCATGAAACATGGATCAAGGTATTTAGTAATCGTGACGGGTGTGATACGACCAAGACCTATAAGCCTAAAAGACACTTTATCTAGCCAAGCATTTAAGGAGTGCTCAGCAACATTTGAGGATCCACACTCCCTAACCGTAGTTTGATTTTGAGAACAGGCTATGCCTACTTATGGATGCAGCTAAGTATGCTGTAAAGCAGCATGGTCACTGGCTTGAATACATTATTTTTCATCTTCTCGACCATTTGCGAAACATTTTTTCTATGTTGAATTTTCTTTCGATGGACGTTCACCAGTAGATAGATAGCAGAAAAAAACAAAAACATTCGAAATTTCCAAATATCGTTTTAGATATTTATATTTACGTTTCGATATCGATATTTGGTTCGATATATCGTTATATCTATATTCATATCGAATATCGCCAACCCTAGTTTAAATCGCAATCATTTTTTTTTTTATTTTTGTTATTTGTCAATTAGTTTATAAAGTCTTTCTACTAGAATTTGTTTTTGCATACAACACACTTCTATTGTGGATTGGTGCGCTGAATCTAGGATTCTTTGTCCAAGAAGGCGAAGGTTCGAATCCTAGTTCAACCAATTATTTGGTTTGGACGAGGGTCAGTGGTGTGACTCTGTAAGCTCAGCCAGACTCAACCCAGCTCTAAATGGGTACCTGGAGAAATCTGGAGAAGTTAAATAGGAAGGGGTGTGCGAAAGTGCAGGATGGTTGGCCCCCAACTCCCCTTTGCACTGTCTGGCTGAAGGGCCAAGAAACGGAGATCAGCAGCCGCCGGTAGGGAGTGTAAAGTCCAATGCTGTATTATTTACCTTTTTACACTTTTATTGTACTTTGAAGAGGGAATTGGTCTGGAATTTTTTGTATTGAAATCATTTTTTGTGACAAAAACTTTTCTCAAAATAAAAAACAATGTTTGAAATAAGGGTTTAATTTAAACCACTTAAAGCTAATTCAATTTAGATTATGGGATAGGGTCAATGGACTTAGAACTAAGGTCCTAGAATATAGGGAGAGGGCTCATTCCCTTTCTTGGAGGGCACTAGCCCCTGTCCAATGCCTCAATTTCCCCAAAGTAGTCCCATCAAAGTTTTGAGGTAGCCATTTTGTTTAGGATTAACAAAAAGTTTATTTCGTATTATACCGTATGATTTACTGATACTTCAAACCAATAAATCCTCGAATGCGAATGTCTTCTATCAATCAAACCGCCTTAAAACCTCAACAATGTCCATGGAATAACAAATGACCGGATAAAACGTTATTAATATGAATTGTAGATGTCAGACAAAACTATAACGAAATAAAGACATTGTTAATAATATCACTTTACATATAAAAGCAAAACGACCCCCCATAGAAGAGGATATTTTGTACAAAGGATTTCAGTTGTCTAGTAAAATGTCCAAAACGGAATGCTACAAGTAAACGAGACAATGCTATCAATCGCAAGAAAGACACCATATTTTGTTTTCGATGCTTCAAATCTTGAAAAAGATACCTTTGTTTAGAAAAAGATGGTGCTGTTGCATCTACTGTTGGGACCATTACATAATTCTAAATTGCATTAAAACGAAAAAATATGATGCAATGTGTTTGCTACAATATTTTTCACCACAACTAATGAAATTTTATATAATTATTCTTATTAATAGTATATGTGTTATTCTACTGGTGTCTGGCTGGAAGTTATGAACCCTTACCAATTATTATATACGGTGAGATTAACCTTAATAAGCTGCAGAGTGGTATCGTTTGTTTAGGCATATTAGTGTTTGACACGTTGAAACTATTGGGAATGTGTTTGAGCGTATATCTTGACCAGTTTGATACTATCACTAATTGTTTTCTATTTTAATTGCAGATGGAGAATCCGACAGACGAGAATTCAGTGAGAACTGGAGCACAAGTCACACTAGTCAGAGCTACAGTTCAAAAGATCTTGAAAAATATCTTAGCTGATAAATTACCGGTACTAATTCAGGCTCTTATTGGTCTTTGTTATCATTTTGCTTTCTAAGCTCATATCAGTATTTTTTTCAGCCGAGGAACCAAATTTTTTGTTTCGGTCCTTAACCTGCTTGTTCGGTGTTCAGTCCTTAAACCTGCTTCATCGAGCAGGTTTTAACGCTTCAAATTTGTTATGTAGTGATATGCAGAAGCTTCTGTGGATATCACGATCATTCATTTATCAGTGTTGAACTGTGTTTTTGTGTTGTGGCGTTGGTTTTTTGGTTTCTGAGCTTTCAGTTTAATTCTTACTTCGGCTATCAGCAAGATGTGATCTGAATTCACGTCCGCTCCTTGAAATCCCCTCACGTCGAGCAGGCTACTTCTCCAGCGTCTTGATATGAGGAAATGATCGATTTTGTTTTTTGTCCGGCCGTCGGGGGACACCCACGAATACTTGTGAATCGTTTTATGTTCGAACATATACTGCTGCCTATCACCAAGTCATTACTTAGGGCATAGTCAATTAGGAGTGCACTGTTTCCATTCATGTCTCCGATGCCATGTGGGCCCAGAACTTAAGGGCAGTACTGACAATATGCACCGACTTTAGCATTTAGATCGCCAAAAACACAGATTATATCGTGCCTGGGAACGTCTTTTGGTGACCGATTGTAGCATGTTGTAGAAACATCTTTTTCCTCATCATCAGCTTCGTTGGTTGGTCGGGCATAGCAGGCGATGATGGTCATTTTGTATCATTAGATACGAAACGAGCTATCAATATACGTTCGCTAACTGGTGTCCAGTTCGCCATTGCTTTGAGTGCAAGTGCGACATCATAATTTCTATACCAGCGTGGTGGACGGCAGAAGGGTGACCGCTAAATGATGCCATAGAATACCCATCATCAAATTTCTCTAATCCATTTCCAGTCCACCTTATTTCAGTTAGAACGAGTATATCGATGAGGTATTTTCTCATCTTTTTAATAACTTGTTCTGTCTTGGATATCTGGTTCATCGTTCTCACATTCCAAAAACCCATCTTTAAGTGTTGTTTCGCAGTCAAAAATCGGTTCCGGGGGCATGCAGGGGTCGTTATCTGGGGGGGGGGTTGATGCATCCGAGGCTGTTTGTAGGCGTTTCAGTTGCAAGTGTTTTTCCCCTGAGGGTTGCCCCTCGGGGTCCCGGGTGTGGGATGCAAACCCACAGCCCCAACCCTCCTCATTTACGGAACGGACTTGGGACCGTCATGTTCCCCCGACCTCAGTGAGGCTAGGTTCCTTACATGGTTGAGTTAAAACTGGGAAGATGTTCTTTTTCTCTATATATATATATATATCCAATTTAAGGCAAAAAAAAGATCATCTTCAAGAAAAACAAGCATAATATAAAAACTAACTTACAGCAAATTTAAAACTAGCTTAAGGAATAAATAATTTTGACATCCAAAAAACGAAAATTTTCCAAACTGTAATCCTGTAAATTTTGTTGAAGTTGAAAATATATTGTTTTTATAAGCTTATCAGCATCGAAACAGAGAATTCCTGAGCTATCCCTGTAGTTAGGCAGCTCAGGGCTATTGCCGCTTTCGAAATACTTTTGCTAAATTCATTGGTGCGGTCTTTTTTCGAATACATGCGTTGCATGATTCCGTTTCTACGATCTTAGCTATTTTCGGTCTGATAAATACTGGAACCTTCTTTGTTACAATTCTTGGTCTCGTACATAGTAAGTATAGCTTTGGGGTGTGTCTCATAGATTCTGTCTGTTTTTTTCAACTGGTGTTCTTCTATAGACTGGCCTGGCTCCCGGTTCCGTTTTTTTTCAAGTTCCAGCTCAATTAATAAGGCCTTTTATTTTCCATACAAAACTGTTCCCACTCTTTAGGTACCAATGGTTGGACCTCCGTCATAGTGTATACACTTTGCCTTCTCTTTCTTGCTGCCATTTCACGCAATATAGCTCTTTCTCGTGTAACCCCATAACTTTCCTGTTTGTGAAAATCCTCTATCCATGTTATCTTTTTTAATCTGTTGCTTAATTCAATTTGTTTCACAACTAAAATCACAATAAAATCTTGTATGTTGTTGCTGTGATCAAAGTTACTTTCACAACTAGAAAGTTTTGACGAATTTCATTTCGTTCCATACATGCCTGAAACCGCATAGCGATAAGCCGATAAGGTGACTTTGCATTCCTGACTTGCCTTGAAAGCTCCGCCCACGAGTACCTATTGCGCAATATTGTAACATCATTTATTTGCTTCGGAAAAAAAAAAAAAAAAAATTTTTTTTTTTGCATTACAAAACATTTCTACATAAGTTATATATGTATATATACACACACACTCACACACACACACACCATATATATATATATATATTATATATATATATATAATATATATATATATATATATATATATATATATATATATATATATATATATATATATATATATATATAGATATATATAATGATATATCAAAGATTTCGATATTCCTGATCAGTTTTTTTTTTGCTTAGATCAACTCTTGATTTTGCCTTTTGCCAAAGTTCAATAACAAAAAAATGGTAATTAAAGAGCATTTTGCACATATTTGTCCAAACTTTGAATAATATAAAAACAAACTTCAATTACATAGACGAATGTCACAAAAAACCGAGTTTTGAAATTGCTCAGGCTCAGGATGAAGAAAAAAACTTACTGGCTATTCAAAATCAGCAACATGTCAACATTTTCCCTCAGATTGATTCTGCCTTTCAGTGATAAATATAAAAAAAAAGGTTTTTCATCTGAAAGTAAAAAGCAACACTAAAACTTAAAGCAAAACAGAAGCTATTCCGTACATGAGGGGAATACCCCCTCCTCAATACCTCGATCTTCACTCTAATTTTTTTTAGTATTTAAAAAATACTTCTTATTTAATTAAGCGACCCTAGTTTTTCAGGAGTTGTCCTTATAGAATTGGGACACAAAAGTCGTACACAAATTATCCCCTCATATACAGGATAATTTATGTTCTTTTTAAGTCATAATTTTGATCTCCCTACTTTCAGCTGAAAAAACTTGTTTGTGTATTTCGTTTTTGATTATTTTTCAAATAATAACCGCAATCTCTACCTCTTCCCTCCATCGAAAATCCCCCCTCACGAAAATTACTCCTTGGAAAGTTCCGTGTAGAATTTCGTGTAGGAATTCGTGCAAATTCCCCGAGACAAATTTTTCCCAGTGGACCCCCCCCCCCACAATGAAATTCCCTCGTCCTGAAATAATCCGTTTACTTCCCAATAACAAACACTACATGTAAACAGTAGGAAAACTTTATATCTTAGAGCCTTTCCCTAGGGGCTGTGGGGTCTTGTCTCCTCAGAGGCATAGACATTTGACTTTTGAATTATGCTGATTAAAACAGCTATCTTAAATTTTAGATCGGATGACTTTGGAAAAAAAAACGGGTGTTGGAGGGGGGGGGGGGGAGAAGAGTTTACCTGTAAATCTTTTGGTGACATTTAAAAAAAAAGCATAAAGACTTTTTTCTCTTTTCTTCTTTCTCCCCGAGTATTTCTACCCTACGACCATTAGTTCAAGTATAAAAATTACTCTGTGGAAAAAAAAACAAAAAAAAAAAAAAAAAAAAAAAAAAAAAAAAAAAAAGCAAAAAAAAAAAAAAAAACAAAGAAAAAAAAAAAAAAAAAAAAAAAAACAAAACAAAAAAAAAAAAAAAAAAAAAAAAAAAAAAAAAACTTCGGTTTATATGTAGAGAACTTGGGTATTCTGATATTCCGAATCGGATGGTATGATTTTCATGATCATTAGGTTTTGAAGTTTTGGGGGGGGTGCCCTCCCCTTTCTTCGAAAACCACATATAATTCCTGAGGCTCCTAGCTTTTGATAGGTAACGATAAACTTAATGAATTTTATATATCTGGAATCAGCACTTAAAAGCCAGTTCTTTTGGATGGGTGTTTATTGTTTTCAAAATTGTAATTTTTTTATGAGTTTTCTTTTCGTTTACTATTGGGCCGAGTTGCCCGCTTCTTTACGTACAGTTTGTTACCACGAACTGTTTTGATTAACTGAACCGCTTCGGAAAACGACTTTCGAGAAAATGAGGCTGATGATGGGGATGGGGGCATGGACATTAATTTTCAATGAACATCAACCTCGTATATGTGTTTTCTGAAACCCATATTATGAGACTTCAAATTCAAACGACTTGAGTGGAATCAGTTGTTCTTTACAACTAATGGCTCATTATTGAAAATCAGTCAGAAACCGTGACAGAATCTGTCCTTTTTGGCCCCCCCCCTGACCGAAGCGATGCCTTTGCATTGAACTACTGAAACTTCCTTCCATTTGATTCACACCCCGAACTGGCTCACTTTCTGTGTGGCTGGAATCACGAGGGAGACTAGTCTGTCGCTGCACTTGCATCTATTGATCTAGAATTCAGCAGACAGCACCACAGGCCAAATCCATGCGCCTTGATTTTTTGCTCTCTAACTTGGAGAAGATTGTCAGGGGGCAAGCATACATTTTCATGAAACGATGTATCAAGGGTATTTAGTAATCGTTACGGGTGTGATACACGACGAAGACCTATAACCTAAAAGACACTTCTCTATTATCCAAGCATTTAAGGAGGTGCTCCAGGCAATATTTGAGGATCCACACTCCACACCTCCCTAACTGTAAGTTTGATTTTGAGCACAGGGCGTATAGCCTACTTATACTACTTATGGAATGCAAGCTAAAGTTATGCTGTAAAGCAGAGCATGGTCACTGGATTGAACTACATTAATTATTTTATTTTTTTCATCTTCTCTTCTCAGACCAGTTGCGAAACATTTTTCTCTATGTTGAATTTTTTTTTCGCATGGACGTTAACACAGTATATAGCAGAAAAAACCGAAAACAACCTTTCCGAAAATTTCCAAATATATCGTTTTAGATATTTATATTTAACAGCTTTCGATATCAATCGATATATTGGTTCGATATCTTCGTTATATATCTAGTTCATGATTCTCGATTTCATATCGATATTCGCCCAACACATAGTTTAAATCGGAGGAAGAGGGAACATTCATATTTTGGTTTATTTTTGTTATTTAGTTGTCAAATTAGTTTACTAAATGAGTCTTTCTCTAATCTAATAGAATTTGTTTTGCATACAACACAACTTCTATAAATTTGTGGATTTGGTGGCGCTGAATTTTAGGATTCTTTGTCCAAGAAGGGGCGAAGGTTTTCGAATCCCTAGTTTCAAAATCCAATTAATTTGGTTTGGACGAGGTCAGTGGGTGTGACTCTGTAACTCAGCCAGATCCACCCAGCTCTAAATTGGGTACCCTGGAGAAATCTGGAGACAAGTTAATAGGAATGGGTGTGCGAAAGTACAGGATGGTTTGGTTGGCCTGCCCAACTCCCTCTTTGCGCTGTCGGGCTGAAGGGCCAAGAAACGGAGATCAATCAGGCACCGCCGGTAGGGAGTGTAAGTTCCAATGCTGTTT
>CM051267.1:43980757-44055757 GCA_027921565.1 Artemia sinica
GGGTCTCTAGTTTTGAAAATATTTAACAAATGCCAATATAGGAGCGTCTCTCTCGGACATTTCAATTTTTTGTGTTACGTCGTTGAGAGCCATGTGCCATACAGACAATCATACTCTAATAATGGACGTCGCTCAAAAGAAAACTGTACACTTTGTAGTAAATGTGATCGGGGAGCAACTAAATTATTTGAATCGTTTTAGGAGGGAAGCGAGGAGTTTGCTTGTCATAGGATATTATTATATATGGCATCCCATTTAAAATTGGAAGAAGTTAGCTAACACACAGGAGTTACAAGAGAGGTGACAGAGGTTTCAGGAGGAATTGAAGCAAGAAAAAAGCGCGCAGAGGAGAGATTAAGGAAGTTACTTGAGACTGTTGTCGGATTTAGAAGGGTAACTGTCATGTCAAGGAAGAGGCCTCACAGGCAATATATTGGAGTATAAGCCCGTTGGGTTGCTAAAACTCTTTTAATGGCATATCTCTGAAACTGTCAAGTCATCGACAAATTTTCACTTATTGTCATAAAGGGTTGAAAGGGTGTTAATCATAAGAGAAAAAAGAGAGAGGTCCTAGAATAATCTCCTGAGGAATGCCATTAAATATGGGGAGATGATCTGAGAAACAATTTTGATATTAAACTGCTTGAGAAAATCTATTTAGAGAGAAAGCAGCATCGGCAACGAACTTACCAAGGAAAGTTTCAATGTGAATTTCATTTATAAGTTATCTATGAGTAAATTGTGGTTAATCAAATCGGAAGATTTTTGAAGATAAATATAGAAATCAGATAATTCCCTTCGTAAGTCAAGTGTTAGGTTTTTCAAGTAATTTTACCCCATGGTATCAACAAGATGGATCATCAGGTCAATGAGAGGTTGACGCGGATTTGAGATTTTTTTTTTTTTTTTTTTTTACCAAACTGTCTAAGAGTCAATGAGGGGGAAGACTTTCACCTTAAGCCCAGTCTGCGAGAAAACTTTCATACAATTTTGAAAAAATTGAGGTCGAGGGTAATAGGACGAATGTTCATAAAAGCCAGGCTTCCCATTTTTCTTTTTGAATTGGGTAATAAAGCCTTGTTTCCCAATATTGAGGGAATTGTCCCAGATTCGGTAATTTCATTAAACAGGGTGGATAGGGGTTTTGAGAGGTAATCACTGAAAGCTTTAATCAGAGGAACAGGAATATCTAAACGGCAAAACAACTGCTTGATCGTTTTAGTTTTTCAAATTTTTTTTTTACAACATCAAATGGAGAAATATGTGGCCGAGCTGATGAAAAAGGATCAGGAACATCTGGAAATGCGTAAGGTAGTGGTGGGAGACTCTGGACAATAGAAGCCAGAAACTTATTGAGGTCATTAGTTGTGGTCTCTTTGGAGGTTCATTTATATTAAAATTTAGTTGTTCTTGACTCTTGCCGGTAAGTTTTTTTAATTTCAGAGTACCAATTCTTTGGTTTATCATGGCACAAGTTTTTTAATTTTATTTTTATAGTAGGCTCGGGCAGCTTTCCTAATTGATTTTTAATTCCTTTCTTAATTTATTTGTTTCAGCTAAAATTACCCCTGTTAAAATAAGCTTATTTTCGTGCGGATTAGATTTTATGTGATTATTTAATCTGTAAGGTTATCACTGGAGCATTTTCTGATTTTTTTTTTCTGGGAAACATAATGAGTAGGAATCAGTTAGTTTTTGTAAAAATCTACATTTTATCATCAAGGTTATTAGAATTTATAAAGATCTGACCAACTTTCACTGGTCAGCCATGATCCAAAAGAAAAAAAAAGGCCTGGTGTCACTGAGGGAGACAGCAAACCCCAATGGAGGGTAGTAAAGGAATGTTCAATGGCTGAAGATGAAGAAAAAAGAAGACAATAGTGGTAACTGCCTCCTAATGGTGGCAGTGCTTGTGGGGAGTTGTAATACTTACTCATGTTTGAACTAATAACATCCAGAGAGGTTTACCTTTGTTTGTAGATATTTTAACCAATTGTTTAATATTAAGAGAGGTACAGATAGAGTCCATCCTCAGGTCATTCGCATCGCCAAGTAAGCAAATACCAGCGTTCGGATACTTTGATAACACAAAGTCAGCACTTATAAGAAATTGTATAAATTTGCGTTTCTGGTCAATACTTTGGTTAGGGAATGATAGAAGACAGCGGTTACAATTAAATGAAAGGGCGGGAAAGTGCTTTCGGTCTAAGGCTCAGCCATAGAATTCATCATAATCTGAATAAGTTGGGGGTGGGATGAGTTTAGGTTGAGGGTTATCTCGGACAAGGAAATAATATACCACCCCCTTTTTCCCGAGAGAGTGATCGGGAGGGCGAAGTTTTATAAACTGAGTATAATTGCGGATTTTTAGGAAATCTGGGTTCTGGGATGGAACCTCTGTCAAAGCAATAATATAATTTTATGAATTTCAGAGATACCCTCGAGTTCGGTAAGTTTATCAAAAATCTGGCTGTCAGCATTGGTAAGTAGGAAAGTTGAAAATTTAAACCGATTTGGGTATTGGGATTTTTTTTTTCAATTCGGGATGGAGTTATTTAGGTTGAAGTTTATGAGAAGGATGCTGTGGATAAGGGGATGGCTTTGAGCATAATTAAAAGGAGGGACTGGACCGGGCTTGAGAGAAAAGGAGGACAGCGAACAAATTATGGGGATATTATTAATGTTGGGATGGAACTACGGTGGAAATTCGTTGTCAGTATTTGAAGTTTTAGAAACTCTGCTTGGAGGTGTTACCTGTGGATCGTTCTGCCAGCTTACTCTTAAACCAGTGTCATAACTGGTAGGGTAGCCAGGAGGGATAAAGTGCAAGGGAAGAGAGAAAGGTTTCCTAGTGACCTGGGAATAAGTCAACATTGGGAGTTTTCTTTATATGGAAGGGGTGGGGGGCAAGATGATGCTGAGGGAGGGAAGTATGGTGGGAAGGTGTCTGAGAGGGGAGGGGTCGGGTTTGCTTCGGCAAATAACTGGTGGAGTCCAGAACCGGCCGGTAACTGCTTGGACCCACGGAGAAAGAACGGAGTCGAAAGGAAGTGGATTTTTGGGAGAAATATGAGGGGGGGTTCCAGGGGGGTGGTGAGCTGCAATGTTCCTCTTTTCCGTCCCATCACCGTATCTACTACGACATGCAAACTTTTCGAGCTTCTTTTTCTTGATGAGTTAAGACAGAAATGTTACGTTCCCCCATATCAGTTCGGTTTTCAGGCTAATCTTGGCTGTTCTCGTGCTCTTACAGCAGTTTTTACTGCCCTCGCCGACGCTGAATCTTCGGGAGAAAGTATGATCCTCGCCGGACCTGACGTTAGACGTGCGTTCGATTCCTTAATTCATTCGTCCATGCTTCTTCATATGGCAAGGCGAGGCGTAAACCCATCAGTTGTCCGTGTTCTCAGGGATTTATATAGAAATCTAAAAGTGCGTTTAAAACTTCCATCCCGTTTTTCCCTGCAGTCGGCTCTTCATCCTTCCCTATATAATTGCATTAATTCTCGTGTGAGGCCAAACTCTTCGATTCCCTCGAATATGCTTGTGAATCTTCAGTACCCCATCCTCGTTAAGAAAGGGACTAGACAGGGAGCTATCACTTCCCCAACCCTGTTCAATAATAGTGTCCTGGAAGCGCAGGCAAAGTGTCTTCCTTCATGCATTCTTGGGAGAATCGATATGTCTCTTATTTGTTATGCTGATGACATCCTGAATCTCAGCCGTACGATCCAGCGCACTGAGCAGAATTTCAAAAAATCCTCAAAGATGAATATTCAAAAATCGGCCTGTCTTTTATTCCTGAGAAATCCAAAGTAATCCTTTTCAATTGGCGAAATCCCTCTACTTCTCTTATAAATATGGACGGTTCTCTTGTTAAACCCTCAGACCATATTACATACCTGGGCCTCCCAATTGGCACATCTAGGCAACACCGTCGTTTGCTGATTTCTCACTTTGAGCGTAAAATTAGCATTTCTTACGCTGCAATCGTAAAAAGCAAACTACGTTTCAACCGTTATATTCTAGCATCCATTTACAACGCCACAGCCCTTCCTCATCTGCTTTACATTGCTCCTTTCTGGAGATTCTTTACAGTTACAGATAAAAAGCACCTACGAACAATCTTCTTCAGATTTGCTAAATATCTTCTAAATTTGCCCCCTTGGACAAGAAACCGTAAAATTATTCATTTGTATAAGCTATCTGACCCTAATATTAGCATTAATAAATCTCTATCCCGTTTTCAAAGTAAGTTTAATCATCCATGGTCAACAATTTGTTCACAATAGTTTTTTTTTATATTAATGTAATGCATATAGTCACTGTTCGTATTAATGTAATGAAGAGTTTTCTTTTGTCATGTGTTTGAATTTTCAATGTGTGTTTGTGTCCTTCTTTTCTTCTTTTTTTTTTTTTTGTTTTCTTTAGTGATTACTCCGTCTACTGTACCTTTTGTACCTTTTTTTGACGGGCAATAAATGAATAATAATAATAATAATTGAGTAAAAGGATTGTGGGGGGTGGACTGACTGGGCACGCGTAAGTACCTGGGGCGGAGGATTGTTTCGAGGGATGGATTACTGAGGCATACTGCTCTGTATCGGGTATGCAGGGGGATAAGAATGAAAGTCGAATGGAACACGAACTAGGGGAGGGGGGTCGTGAATACTTTCGGCGTCGCTTTTAAAAATGTTGGGTTTTAGTACAGGACACATCAATACAAGATAAAACAGAACACAGATCAGCATGGTTAAAAATACACTTTGGATGAAACCACTGTTGACACCGACTGCACTGCACTGTTCCACTAGCGGCACGAAGTCTACACTCTGGGTGTGTGAATTTCACAGGCCTTGACATAATTAATTAAAAAAAACTTTTTCCATAAAATCCTGATGATATAGCTCGAAAAAACTGGTCTATGACTGAAATTGGGATTATAATAACTTCCAAAACGGGTTTTAAAAATTTAACCCAGCATAGGTGTTAACAGGTCAAATGCCAGAATGTAACTGAATTGTTCACATGTAATATTTGAAAAATGTCCGTTTACTTCCCAATAACAAACACTACATGTAAACAATAGGGAAACTTTATATCTTAGAGCCCTTTCCCTAGGGGCTGTGGGGATCTTGTCTCCTCAGAGGCATAGACATTTGAACTTTCAATTATGCTGATTAAAACAGCTATCTTAAATTTTAGATCGGATGACTTTGGAAAAAAAAAAACGGGTGTTGGAGGGGGGGGGGGGGAGAAGCGATAAGCCGATAAGGTGACTTTGCATTCCTGACTTGCCTTTAAGCTCCGCCCACGAGTACCTATTGCCCAATATTGTAGCATCATTTATTTGCTTCGAAATTTTTTTTTGCATTATAAAACATTTCTACATAAGTTATATATGTATATATATACACACACACACTCACACACACACCCATATATATATATATATATATATATATATATATATATATATATATATATATATATATATATATATATATATATATATATATATATATATATATATATATATATATATATATAGATTTCGATATCAAAGATTTCGATATTCCTGATCAGTTTTTTTTTTGCTTAGATCAACTCTTGATTTTGCCTTTTGCCAAAGTTCAATAACAAAAAAATGGTAATTAAAGAGTATTTTGCACATATTTGTCCAAACTTTGAATAATATAAAAACAAACTTCAATTACATAGACGAATGTCACAAAAACCGAGTTTTGAAATTGCTCAGGCTCAGGATGAAGAAAAGAACTTACTAGCTATTCAAAATCAGCAACATGTCAACATTTTCCCCTCAGAATTGATTCTGCCTTTCAGGGATTAAATATAAAAAAAAAAGGTTTTTCATCTGAAAGTAAAAAGCAACACTAAAACTTAAAACAAAACAGAAAACTATTCCGTACATGAGGGGAATACCCCCTCCTCAATACCTCGATCTTCACTCTAATTTTTTTTAGTATTTAAAAAATACTTCTTATTTTATTAAGCGACCCTAGTTTTCAGAGTTGTCCTTATAGAATTGGGACACAAAGTCGTACACAAATTATCCCCTCATATACAGGATAATTTATATTCTTTTTAAGTCATAATTTTGCTCCCTACTTTCAGCTGAAAAACTTATTGTGTATTTCGTTTTTGATTATTTTTCAAACAATATTTTTCACCACAACTAATGAAATTTTAATATATTATTCTTATTAATAGTATATGTGTTATTCTACTGGTGTCTGGCTGGAAGTTATGAACACTTACCAATTATATACGGTGAGATTAACCTTAATAAGCTGCAGAGTGGTATCGTTTGTTTAGGCATATTAGTGTTTGACACACGTGAAACTACTGGGAATGTGTTTGAGCGTATATCTTGACCAGTTTGATACTATCACTAATTGTTTTCTATTTTAATTGCAGATGGAGAATCCAACAGACGAGAATTCAGTGAGAACTGGAGCACAAGTCACACTAGTCAGAGCTACAGTTCCAAAAGATCTTGAAAATATCTTAGCTGGTAAATTACCGGTACTAATTCAGGCTCTTATTGGTGTTTTGTTATCATTTTGCTTTCTAAGCTCATATCAGTATTTTTTTCAGCCGAGGAACCAAATTTTGTTTCGGTCCTTAACCTGCTTGTTCGGTGTTCGGTCCTTAAACCTGCTTCATCGAGCAGGTTTGAAGCTTCAAATTTGTTATGTAGTGATATGCAGAAGCTTCTGTGGATATCACGATCATTCAGTTTATCAGTGTTGAACTGTTTGTGTGTTGTGGCGTTGGTTTTTGGTTTCTGAGCTTTCAGTTTAATTCTTACTTCGGCTATCAGCAAGATGTGATCTGAATTCACGTCCGCTCCTTGAAATCCCCTCACGTCGAGCAGGCTACTTCTCCTGCGTCTTGATATGAGGAAATGATCTATTTGGTTTTCTTCCGGCCGTCGGGGGACACCCACGAGTACTTGTGAATCGTTTTATGTTCGAACATACTGCCGCCTATCACCAAGTCATTACTTAGGGCATAGTCGATTAGGAGTGCACTGTTTCCATTCATGTCTCCGATGCCATGTGGGCCCAGAACTTAAGGGCAGTACTGACGATATGCACCGACTTTAGCATTTAGATTGCCAAAAACACAGATTATATCGTGCCTGGGAACATCTTTGGTGACCGATTGTAGCATGTTGTAGAAAGCATCTTTTTCCTCATCATCAGCTTCGTTGGTCGGGGCATAGCAGGCGATGATGGTCATTTTGTATCATTAGATACGAAACGAGCTATCAATATACGTTCGCTAGCTGGTGTCCAGTTCGCCATTGCTTTGAGTGCAAGTGGCGACCTCACAATTTCTACACCAGCGTGGTGGACGGCAGGGTGACCGCTAAATGCCATAGCATACCCATCATCAAATTTCTCTAATCCATTTCCAGTCCACCTTATTTCAGTGAGAACGAGTATATCGATGAGGTATTGTCTCATCTCTTTAATAACGTGTTCTGTCTTGGATATCTGGTTCATCGTTCTCACATTCCAAAAACCCATCTTTAGGTGTTGTTTCGCAGTCGAAAATCGGTTCCGGGGGCATGCAGGGGTCGTTATCTGGGGGGGTGGTGATGCATCCGAGGCTGTTGTAGGCGTTTCAGTTGCAGGTGTTTTCCCCTGAGGGTTGTTTCCCAATGATTGAGTTTGGGAAAAAATATATATGGTATATAAGATGTTATATCTTTTTCTATATATATATAATATATATATATATATATATATATATATATATATATATATATATATATATATATATATATATATATATATATATATATATATATATATATATATATATATATATAAATTATATATAGGCAAAAAGAAAAAGATCATCTTCAAGAAAAAACAAGCATAATATAAAAAACTAACCTACAAAAAAATTTAAAACTAGCTTAACGAATAAATAAGTTGACATCCAAAAAACGAAAATTTTCCAAACTGTAATCCTGTAAATTTTGTTGAAGTTGAAAAGAATATTGTTTTTATAAGCTTATCAGCATCGAAACAGAGAATTCCTAGCTATCCCTGTAGTTAGGCAGCTCAGGGCTATTGCCGCTTTCGAAATACTTTTGCTAAATTCATTGGTGCGGTCTTTTTTCGAATACATGCGTTGCATGATTCCGTTTCTACGATCTTAGCTATTTTCGGTCTGATAAATACTGGAACCTTCTTTGTTACAATTCTTGGTCTTGTACATAGTGAGTTTGGCTTTGGGGTGTGTCTCATAGATTCTGTCTGTTTTTTCAACTGGTGTTCTTCTATAGACTGGCCTGGCTCCCGGTTCCGTTTTTCAAGTTCCAGCTCAATTAATAAAGCCCTTTTATTTTCCATACAAAACTGTTCCCACTCTTTAGGCACCAATGGTTGGACCTCCGTCATAGTGTATACACTTTGCCTTCTCTTTCTTGCTGCCATTTCACGCAATATAGCTCTTTCTCGTGTAACCCCATAACTTCTTGTTTGTGAAAATCCTCTATCCATGTTAATCTTTTTTAATCTCTTAATTAAATTTGTTTCACAACTAAAATCACTAATAAAATCTGTTATGTTGTTGCTTGATCAAAGTTACTTTCACAACTAGAAAGTTTTGACGAATTCATTTCGTTTCATACATGCCTGAACCGCATAGCGATAAGCCGATAAGGTGACTTTGCATTCCTGACTTGCCTTTAAGCTCCGCCCACGAGTACCTATTGCGCAATATTGTAGCATCATTTATTTGCTTCGAAATTTTTTTTACATTACAAAACATTTCTTTATAAGTTATATATGTATATATATACACACTCACTCACACACACACCCATATATATATATATATATATAGATATATATATATATATATATATATATATATATATATATATATATATATATATATATATATATATATATATATATATATATATATATATATATATATATATATATATATATATATATATATATATATATATATATCGATATATATAAGATTATATATATATATATATATATATATAATATTT
Organism: Artemia sinica; assembly: GCA_027921565.1. Lineage (NCBI taxonomy): Eukaryota > Metazoa > Arthropoda > Branchiopoda > Anostraca > Artemiidae > Artemia > Artemia sinica. The sequence goes on from CM051267.1 coordinate 43,989,825, forward strand.
CAAGATTGATATCAAAGATTTTATTCCTTCAGTTTTTTTGCTTGCTTAGATCAACTCTTGATTTTGCCTTTTGCCAAAGTTCAATAACAAAAAAATGGTAATTAAAGAGCATTTTGCACATATTTGTCCAAACTTTGAATAATATAAAAACAAACTTCAATTACATAGACGAATGTCACAAAAAACCGAGTTTTGAAATTGCTCAGGCTCAGGATGAAGAAAAGAACTTACTGGCTATTCAAAATCAGCAACATGTCAACATTTTCCCCTCAGAATTGATTCTGCCTTTCAGGGATTAAATATAAAAAAAAAAAAGGTTTTTCATCTGAAAGTAAAAAGCAACACTAAAACTTAAAACAAAACAGAAACTATTCCGTACATGAGGGGAATACCCCTCCTCAATACCTCGATCTTCACTCTAATTTTTTTTAGTATTTAAAAAATACTTCTTATTTAATTAAGCGACCCTAGTTTTTCAGGAGTTGTCCTTATAGAATTGGGACACAAAGTCGTACACAAATTATCCCCTCATATACAGGATAATTTATATTCTTTTTAAGTCATAATTTTGCTCCCTACTTTCAGCTGAAAAACTTGTTTGTGTATTTCGTTTTTGATTATTTTTCAAACAATACCGCAATCTCTACCTCTTCCCTCCATCGAAAAATCCCCCCTCACGAAAATTACTCCTTGGAAAGTTCCTTCGTGTAGGATTTCGTGTAGGAATTCGAGCAAATTTTTCCAGTGGACCCCCCCCCCCCATATGAAATTCCCTCGTCCTGAAAAATGTCCGTTTACTTCCCAATAACAAACACTACATGTAAACAATAGGAAAACTTTATATCTTAGAGCCCTTTCCCTAGGGGCTGTGGGGGTCTTGTCTCCTCAGAGGCATAGACATTTGAACTTTCAATTATGCTGATTAAAACAGCTATCTTAAACTTTAGATCGGATGACTTTGGAAAAAAAAAAAACGGGTGTGTTGGAGGGGGGGGGGGAGAAGAGTTACCTGTAAATCTTTTGGTGACTTAAAAAAAGGCAGAAAGACTTTTCTCCCGATCTTCTATGACCATTAGTTCAATAAAATCACCCTGGCAAAAAAAACAAAAAAAAAAAAAAAAAAAAAAAAAAAAAAAAAAACAAAAAAAAACACTCGGTTTTATATAAGAGAAACTTGGGTTTTCTGATATTCCGAATCTGATGGTATGATTTTCATGATCATTTGTTGAAGTTTGGGGGGTGCCCCCCCCCCCCCCCCCCCCCTCCCCCCCCCCCCCCCCCCTCGAAAACCACATATAATTCCTGACGCTCGTAGCTTTTGATAGGTACGATAAACTTAATGAATTTTATATATCTGGAATCAGCACTAAAAGCCAATTCTTTTGATGTGTTTATTGTTTTCAAAATTGTATTTTTTAGAGTTTCGGCTACTATTGGGCCGAGTCGCTTCTTACTTACAGTTTGTTACCACGAACTGTTTTGATTAACTGAACAGCTTCGGAAAACACTTTCAGAAATGAGGCTGATGGTGGGCATGGACATTAATTTCATGACAACCTCGTATAGGTGTTTCTGAAACCCATATTATGAGACTTCAACGACTTGAGTGAATCAGTTTTTCTTACAACTAATGACTCATTATTGAAAATCTTCAGAACCGTGACAGATCTGGCTGCTGACGAAGCATGCCTTGCATTGACTACTGAAACTTCTTCATGTGATCCCCAAAAACTGGCTCAATTCTGTGGTGGCTGAATCACAGGGACTGTTGCTGCACATGCAGCTATTGATCTAGATTCAGCAGCCAACAAGGCCAAATCCATGCCCCTTGATTTTTGCTCTCAACTTGGAGAAGATTGTCAGGGGAAGTATACATTTTCATGAAACATGGATCAAGGTATTTAGTAATCGTGACGGGTGTGATACGACCAAGACCTATAAGCCTAAAAGACACTTTATCTATCCAAGCATTTAAGGAGTGCTCAGCAACATTTGAGGATCCACACTCCCTAACCGTAGTTTGATTTTGAGAACAGGCTTTGCCTACTTATGGATGCAGCTAAGTATGCTGTAAAGCAGCATGGTCACTGGCTTGAATACATTATTTTTCATCTTCTCGACCATTTGCGAAACATTTTTCTATGTTGAATTTTCTTTCGATGGACGTTCACCAGTAGATAGCAGAAAAAAACAAAAACATTCGAAAATTTCCAAATATCGTTTTAGATATTTATATTTACGTTTCGATATCGATATTTGGTTCGATATATCGTTATATCTATATTCATATCGAATATCGCCCAACCCTAGTTTAAATCGCAATCATTTTTTTTTTATTTTTGTTATTTGTCAATTAGTTTATAAAGTCTTTCTAATAGAATTTGTTTTGCATACAACACACTTCTATTGTGGATTGGTGCGCTGAATCTAGGATTCTTTGTCCAAGAAGGCGAAGGTTCGAATCCTAGTTCAACCCAATTATTTGGTTTGGACGAGGGTCAGTGGTGTGACTCTGTAAGCTCAGCCAGACTCAACCCAGCTCTAAATGGGTACCTGGAGAAATCTGGAGAAGTTAAATAGGAAGGGTGTGCGAAAGTGCAGGATGGTTGGCCCCCAACTCCCCTTTGCACTGTCTGGCTGAAGGGCCAAGAAACGGAGATCAGCAGCGCCGGTAGGGAGTGTAAAGTCCAATGCCGTATTATTTACCTTTTTACACTTTTATTGTACTTTGAAGAGGGAATTGGTCTGGAATTTTTTGTATTGAAATCATTTTTGTGACAAACTTTTCTCAAAATAAAAAACAATGTTTGAAATAAGGGTTTAATTTAAACCACTTAAAGCTAATTCAATTTAGATTATGGGGATAGGGTCAATGGACTTAGAACTAAGGTCCTAGAATATAGGGAGAGGGCTCATTCCCTTTCTTGGAGGGCACTAGACCCCTGTCCAATGCCTCAATTTCCCCAAAGTAGTCCCATCAAAGTTTTGAGGTAGCCATTTTGTTTAGGATTAACAAAAAGTTTATTTCGTATTATACCGTATGATTTACTGATACTTCAACCAATAAATCCTCGAATGCGAATGTCTTCTATCAATCAAACCGCCTTAAAACCTCAACAATGTCCATGGAATAACAAATGACCGGATAAAAACGTTATTAATAGTGAATTGTAGATGTCAGACAAAACTATAACGAAATAAAGACATTGTTAATAATATCACTTTACATATAAAAGCAAAACGACCCCCATAGAAGAGGATATTTTGTACAAAGGATTTCAGTTGTCTAGTAAAATGTCCAAAACGGAATGCTACAAGTAAACGAGACAATGCTATCAATCGCAAGAAAGACACCATATTTTGTTTCGATGCTTCAAATCTTGAAAAAGATACCTTTGTTTAGAAAAAGATGGTGCTGTTGCATCTACTGTTGGGACCATTACATAATTCTAAATTGCATTAAAACGAAAAAATATGATGCAATGTGTTTGCTACAATATTTTTCACCACAACTAATGAAATTTTAATATATTATTCTTATTAATAGTATATGTGTTATTCTACTGGTGTCTGGCTGGAAGTTATGACCCTTACCAATTATATACGGTGAGATTAACCTTAATAAGCTGCAGAGTGGTATCGTTTGTTTAGGCATATTAGTGTTTGACACGTTGAAACTATTGGGAATGTGTTTGAGCGTATATCTTGACCAGTTTGATACTATCACTAATTGTTTTCTATTTTAATTGCAGATGGAGAATCCGACAGACGAGAATTCAGTGAGAACTGGAGCACAAGTCACACTAGTCAGAGCTACAGTTCAAAAGATCTTGAAAAATATCTTAGCTGATAAATTACCGGTACTAATTCAGGCTCTTATTGGTCTTTGTTATCATTTTGCTTTCTAAGCTCATATCAGTATTTTTTTCAGCCGAGGAACCAAATTTTGTTTCGGTCCTTAACCTGCTTGTTCGGTGTTCAGTCCTTAAACCTGCTTCATCGAGCAGGTTTAACGCTTCAAATTTGTTATGTAGTGATATGCAGAAGCTTCTGTGGATATCACGATCATTCAGTTTATCAGTGTTGAACTGTTTGTGTGTTGTGGCGTTGGTTTTTGGTTTCTGAGCTTTCAGTTTAATTCTTACTTCGGCTATCAGCAAGATGTGATCTGAATTCACGTCCGCTCCTTGAAATCCCCTCACGTCGAGCAGGCTACTTCTCCAGCGTCTTGATATGAGGAAATGATCGATTTGGTTTTTGTCCAGCCGTCGGGGGACACCCACGAATACTTGTGAATCGTTTTATGTTCGAACATACTGCTGCCTATCACCAAGTCATTACTTAGGGCATAGTCAATTAGGAGTGCACTGTTTCCATTCATTCTCCGATGCCATGTGGGCCCAGAACTTAAGGGCAGTACTGACAATATGCACCGACTTTAGCATTTAGATCGCCAAAAACACAGATTATATCGTGCCTGGGAACGTCTTTGGTGACCGATTGTAGCATGTTGTAGAAAACATCTTTTTCCTCATCATCAGCTTCGTTGGTCGGGGCATAGCAGGCGATGATGGTCATTTTGTATCATTAGATACGAAACGAGCTATCAATATACGTTCGCTAACTGGTGTCCAGTTCGCCATTGCTTTGAGTGCAAGTGGCGACATCATAATTCCTATACCAGCGTGGTGGACGGCAGGGTGACCGCTAAATGCCATAGAATACCCATCATCAAAATTTCTCTAATCCATTTCCAGTCCACCTTATTTCAGTTAGAACGAGTATATCGATGAGGTATTTTCTCATCTTTTTAATAACCTGTTCTGTCTTGGATATCTGGTTCATCGTTCTCACATTCCAAAAACCCATCTTTAAGTGTTGTTTCGCAGTCAAAAATCGGTTCCGGGGGCATGCAGGGGTCGTTATCTGGGGGGGGGTGGTGATGCATCCGAGGCTGTTGTAGGCGTTTCAGTTGCAAGTGTTTTCCCCTGAGGGTTGCCCCTCGGGGTCCCGGGTGTGGGATGCAAACCCACAGCCCAACCCTCCTCATTTAACGGACTTGGGACCGTCATGTTCCCCCGACCTCAGTGAGGCTAGGTTCCTTACATGGTTGAGTTAAAAACTGGGAAGATGTTCTTTTTCTCTATATATATATATATCCAAATTTAAGGCAAAAAGATCATCTTCAAGAAAAACAAGCATAATATAAAAACTAACTTACAGCAAATTTAAAACTAGCTTAAGGAATAAATAATTTTGACATCCAAAAAACGAAAATTTTCCAAACTGTAATCCTGTAAATTTTGTTGAAGTTGAAAAGAATATTGTTTTTATAAGCTTATCAGCATCGAAACAGAGAATTCCTGAGCTATCCCTGTAGTTAGGCAGCTCAGGGCTATTGCCGCTTTCGAAATACTTTTGCTAAATTCATTGGTGCGGTCTTTTTTCGAATACATGCGTTGCATGATTCCGTTTCTACGATCTTAGCTATTTTCGGTCTGATAAATACTGGAACCTTCTTTGTTACAATTCTTGGTCTCGTACATAGTAAGTATAGCTTTGGGTGTGTCTCATAGATTCTGTCTGTTTTTTCAACTGGTGTTCTTCTATAGACTGGCCTGGCTCCCGGTTCCGTTTTTCAAGTTCCAGCTCAATTAATAAAGGCCTTTTATTTTCCATACAAAACTGTTCCCACTCTTTAGGTACCAATGGTTGGACCTCCGTCACAGTGTATACACTTTGCCTTCTCTTTCTTGCTGCCATTTCACGCAATATAGCTCTTTCTCGTGTAACCCCATAACTTCCTGTTTGTGAAAATCCTCTATCCATGTTAATCTTTTTTATGTTGTTGCTTGATCAAAGTTACTTTCACAACTAGAAAGTTTTGACGAATTCATTTCGTTCCATACATGCCTGAACCGCATAGCGATAAGCCGATAAGGTGACTTTGCATTCCTGACTTGCCTTTAAGCTCCGCCCACGAGTACCTATTGCGCAATATTGTAGCATCATTTATTTGCTTCGAAATTTTTTTTTGCATTACAAAACATTTCTACATAAGTTATATATGTATATATATACACACTCACTCACACACACACCCATATACATATATATATATATATATATATATATATATATATATATATATATATATATATATATATATATATATATATATATATATATATATATATATATATATATATATATAAGATTTCGATATCAAAGATTTCGATATTCCTGATCAGTTTTTTTTTTTTGCTTAGATCAACTCTTGATTTTGCCTTTTACCAAAGTTCAATAACAAAAAAATGGTAATTAAAGAGCATTTTGCACATATTTGTCCAAACTTTGAATAATATAAAAACAAACTTCAATTACATAGACGAATGTCACAAAAACCGAGTTTTGAAATTGCTCAGGCTCAGGATGAAGAAAAGAACTTACTGGCTATTCAAAATCAGCAACATGTCAACATTTTCCCCTCAGAATTGATTCTGCCTTTCAGGGATTAAATATAAAAAAAAAGGTTTTTCATCTGAAAGTAAAAAGCAACACTAAAACTTAAAACAAAACAGACACTATTCCGTACATGAGGGGAATACCCCCTCCTCAATACCTCGATCTTCACTCTAATTTTTTTTAGTATTTAAAAAATACTTCTTATTTAATTAAGCGACCCTAGTTTTTCAGGAGTTGTCCTTATAGAATTGGGACACAAAGTCGCACACAAATTATCCCCTCATATACAGGATAATTTATGTTCTTTTTAAGTCATAATTTTGCTCCCTACTTTCAGCTGAAAAACTTGTTTGTGTATTTCGTTTTTGATTATTTTTCAAATAATACCGCAATCTCTACCTCTTCCCTCCATCGAGAATCCCCCCTCACGAAAATTACTCCTTGGAAAGTTCCTTCGTGTAGGATTTCGTGTAGGAATTCGAGAAAATTTTTCCAGTGGACCCCCCCCCCCCCCCCCCCCCCCACATGAAATTCCCTCGTCCCGAAAAATGTCCGTTTACTTCCCAATAACAAACACTACATGTAAACATAGGAAAACTTTATATCTTAGACCCCTTTCCCTAGGGGCTGTGGGGGTCTTGTCTCCTCAGAGGCATAGACATTTGAACTTTCAATTATGCTGATTAAAACAGCTATCTTAAATTTTAGATCGGATGACTTTGGAAAAAAAACAGGTGTTGGAGGGGGGGGGAAAGAGTTACCTGTAAATCTTTTGGTGACTTAAAAAAAAAGGCAGAAAGACTTTTCTCCCGATCTTCTACGACCATTAGTTCAATAAAATTACTCTGGAAAAAAAAAAAAAAAAAAAAAAAAAAAAAAAAAAAAAAAAAAAAAAAAAAAAAAAAAAAAAAAAAACTCGGTTTAATATAAGAGAACTTGGGTATTCTGATATTCCGAATCGGATGGTATGATTTTCATGATCATTTGTTGAAGTTTGGGGGGTGCCCTCCCCTTTCTCGAAAACCACATATAATTCCTGAGGCTCCTAGCTTTTGATAGGTACGATAAACTTAATGAATTTTATATATCTGGAATCAGCACTAAAAGCCAATTCTTTTGATGTGTTTATTGTTTTCAAAATTGTATTTTTTAGAGTTTCGGTTACTATTGGGCCGAGTCGCTTCTTACTTACAGTTTGTTACCACGAACTGTTTGATTAACTGAACAGCTTCGGAAAACACTTTCAGAAATGAGGCTGATGGTGGGCATGGACATTAATTTCATGACAACCTCGTATAGGTGTTTCTGAAACCCATATTATGAGACTTCAACGACTTGAGTGAATCAGTTTTTCTTACAACTAATGACTCATTATTGAAAATCTTCAGAACCGTGACAGATCTGGCTGCTGACGAAGCATGCCTTGCATTGACTACTGAAACTTCTTCATGTGATCCCCAGAAAACTGGCTCAATTCTGTGGTGGCTGAATCACAGGGACTGTCGCTGCACTTGCATCTATTGATCTAGATTCAGCAGCCAACAAGGCCAAATCCATGCCCCTTGATTTTTGCTCTCAACTTGGAGAAGATTGTCAGGGGAAGCATACATTTTCATGAAACATGGATCAAGGTATTTAGTAATCGTGACGGGTGTGATACGACCAAGACCTATAAGCCTAAAAGACACTTCATCTATCCAAGCATTTAAGGAGTGCTCAGCAACATTTGAGGATCCACACTCCCTAACTGTAGTTTGATTTTGAGAACAGGCTATGCCTACTTATGGATGCAGCTAAGTATGCTGTAAAGCAGCATGGTCACTGGATTGAATACATTTTTTTCATCTTCTCGACCATTTGCGAAACATTTTTCTATGTTGAATTTTTTTCCGCTGGACGTTCACCAGTAGATAGCAGAAAAAAAAAACCGAAAAACATTCGAAAATTTCCAAATATCGTTTTAGATATTTATATTTACGTTTCGATATCGATATTTGGTTCGATATATCGTTATATCTATATTCATATCGAATATCGCCCAAACTAGTTTAAATCGCAATCATTTTTTTTATTTTTGTTATTTGTCAATTAGTTTATAAAGTCTTTCTAATAGAATTTGTTTTGCATACAACACACTTCTATTGTGGATTTGTGCGCTGAATTTAGGATTCTTTGTCCAAGAAGGCGAAGGTTCGAATCCTAGTTCAACCAATTATTTGGTTTGGACGAGGGTCAGTGGTGTGACTCTGTAAGCTCAGCCAGAGTCGACCCAGCTCTAAATGGGTACCTGGAGAAATCTGGAGAAGTTAAATAGGAAGGGTGTGCGAAAGTACAGGATGGTTGGCCCCCAACTCCCCTTTGCACTGTCTGGCTGAAGGGCCAAGAAACGGAGATCAGCACCGCCGGTAGGGAGTGTAAAGTCCCAATGCTGTATTATTTACCTTTTTACACTTTTATTGTACTTTGAAGAGGGAATTGGTCTGGAATTTTTTGTATTGAAATCATTTTTGTGACAAACTTTTCTCAAAAAAAAAAACAATGTTTGAAATGAGGGTTTTATTTAAACCACTTAAAGCTAATTCAATTTAGTTTATGGGGATAGGGTCAATGGACTTAGAACTAAGGTCCTAGAATATAGGGAGAGGGCTCATTCCTTTTCTTGGAGGGCACTAGCCCCCTGTCCAATGCCTCAATTTCCCAAAGTAGTCCCATCAAAGTTTTGAGGTAGCCATTTTGTTTAGGATTAACAAAAAGTTTATTTCGTATTATACCGTATGATTTACTGATACTTCAACCGATAAATCCTCGAATGCAAATGTCTTCTAAAGAGGGAATTGGTCTGGAATTTTTTGTATTGAAATCATTTTTGTGACAAACTTTTCTCAAAATAAAAAACAATGTTTGAAATAAGGGTTTAATTTAAACCACTTAAAGCTAATTCAATTTAGTTTGGGGATAGGGTCAATGGACTTAGAACTAAGGTCCTAGAATATAGGGAGAGGGGCTCATTCCTTTTCTTGGAGGGCACTAGCCCCCTGTCCAATGCCTCAATTTTCCCAAAGTAGTCCCATCAAAGTTTTGAGGTAGCCATTTTGTTTAGGATTGATAAAAAGTTTATTTCGTATTATACCGTATGATTTACTGATACTTCAACCAATAAATCCTCGAATGCGAATGTCTTCTATCAATCAAACCGCCTTAAAACCTCAACAATGTCCATGGAATAACAAATGACCGGATAAAACGTTATTAATGATGAATTGTAGATGTCAGACAAAACTATAACGAAATAAAGACATTGTTAATAACATCACTATACATATAAAAGCAAAACAAACCCCCATAGAAGAGGATATTTTGTACAAAGGATTTCAGTGTGTCTAGTAAAATGTCCAAAACGGAATGCTACAAGTAAAACGAGACAATGCTATCAATCGCAAGAAAGACACCATATTTTGTTTGATTCTTCAAATCTTGAAAAAGTTACCTTTGTTTAGAAAAAGATGGTGCTGTTGCATCTACTGTTGGGACCATTACATAATTCTAAATTGCATTAAAACGAAAAAATATGATGCAATGTGTTTGCTACAATATTTTTCACCACAACTAATGAAATTTTAATATATTATTCTTATTAATAATATATGTGTTATTCTACTGGTGTCTGGCTGGAAGTTATGAACACTTACCAATTATATACGGTGAGATTAACCTTAATAAGCTGCAGTGTGGTATCGTTTGTTTAGGCATATTAGTGTTTGACACAATGAAACTATTGGGAATGTGTTTGAGTGTATATCTTGACCAGTTTGATACTATCACTAATTGTTTTCTATTTTAATTGCAGATGGAGAATCCGACAGACAAGAATTCAGTGAGAACTGGAGCACAAGTCACACTAGTCAGAGCTACAGTTCCAAAATATCTTGAAAATATCTTAGCTGATAAATTACCGGTACTAATTCAGGCTCTTATTGGTGTTTGTTATCATTTTGCTTTCTAAGCTCATATCAGTATTTTTTTCAGCCGAGGAACCAAATTTTGTTTCGGTCCTTCGGTCCTTAACCTGCTTGTTCGGTGTTCGGTCCTTAAACCTGCTTCATCGAGCAGGTTTAAACGCTTCAAATTTGTTATGTAGTGATATGCAGAAAGCTTCTGTGGATATCACGATCATTCAGTTTATCGGTGTTGAACTGTTTGTGCGTTGTGGCGTTGGTTTTTGGTTTCTGAGCTTTCAGTTTAATTCTTACTTCGGCTATAAGCAAGATGTGATCTGAATTCACGTCCGCTCCTTGAAATCCCCTCACGTCGAGCAGGCTACTTCTCCTGCGTCTTGATATGAGGAAATGATCTATTTGGTTTTCTTCCGGCCGTCGGGGGACACCCACGAGTACTTGTGAATCGTTTTATGTTCGAACATACTGCCGCCTATCACCAAGTATTACTTAGGGCATAGTCAATTAGGAGTGCACTGTTTCCATTCATGTCTCCGATGCCATGTGGGCCCAGAAATTAAGGGCAGTACTGACGATATATGCACCGACTTTAGCATTTAGATCGCCAAAAACACAGATTATATCGTGCCTGGGAACGTCTTTGGTGACCGATTGTAGCATGTTGTAGAAAGCATCTTTTTCCTCATCATCAGCTTCGTTGGTCGGGGCATAGCAGGCGATGATGGTCATTTTGTATCATTAGATACGAAACGAGCTATCAATATACGTTCGCTAACTGGTGTCCAGTTCGCCATTGCTTTGAGTGCAAGTGGTGACATCATAATTCCTACACCAGCGTGGTGGACGGCAGGGTGACCGCTAAATGCCACCATCTCTACCGCAATCTCTACGTCTTCCCTCCATCGAAAATCCCCCCTCACGAAAATTACTCCTTGGAAAGTTCCTTCGTGTAGGATTTCGTGTAGGAATTCGAGCAAATTTTTCCAGTGGACCCCCCCCCCCCACATGAAATTCCCTCGTCCTGAAAAAATGTCCGTTTACTTCCCAATAACAAACACTACATGTAAACAATAGGAAAACTTTATATGTTAGAGCCCTTTCCCTAGGGGCTGTGGGGGTCTTGTCTCCTCAGAGGCATAGACATTTGAACTTTCAATTATGCTGATTAAAACAGCTATCTTAAATTTTAGATCGGATGACTTTGGAAAAAAAAAAACGGGTGTTGGAGGGGGGGGGAGAAGAGTTACCTGTAAATCTTTTGGTGACTTAAAAAAAGGCAGAAAGACTTTTCTCTCGATCTTCTACGACCATTAGTTCAATAAAATCACCCTGGCAAAAAAAAAAAAAAAAAAAAAAAAAAAAAAAAAAAAAAAAAAAAAAAAAAAAAAAAAAAACACTCGGTTTAATATAAGAGAACTTGGGTTTTCTGATATTCCGAATCTGATGGTATGATTTTCATGATCATTTGTTGAAGTTTGGGGACCCCCCCCCCTTTCTCGAAAACCACATATAATTCCTGAGGCTCGTAGCTTTTGATAGGTACGATAAACTTAATGAATTTTATATATCTGGAATCAGCACTAAAAGCCAATTCTTTTGATGTGTTTATTGTTTTCAAAATTGTGTTTTTTAGAGTTTCGGTTACTATTGGGCCGAGTCGCTTCTTACTTACAGTTTGTTACCACGAACTGTTTGATTAACTGAACAGCTTCGGAAAACACTTTCAGAAATGAGGCTGATGGTGGGCATGGACATTAATTTCATGACAACCTCGTATAGGTGTTTCTGAAACCCATATTATGAGACTTCAACGACTTGAGTGAATAAGTTTTTCTTGCAACTAATGACTCATTATTGAAAATCTTCAGAACCATGACAGATCTGGCTACTGACGAAGCATGCCTTGCATTGACTACTGAAACTTCTTCATGTGATCCCCAGAAACTGGCTCAATTCTGTGGTGGCTGAATCACAGGGACTGTCGCTGCACTTGCATCTATTGATCTAGATTCAGCAGCCAACAAGGCTAAATCCATGCCCCTTGATTTTAGCTCTCAAATTGGAGAAGATTGTCAGGGGAAGTATACATTTTCATGAAACATGGATCAAGGTATTTAGTAATCGTGACGGGTGTGATACGACCAAGACCTATAAGCCTAAAAGCCACTTAATCTATCCAAGCATTTAAGGAGTGCTCAGCAATATTTGAGGATCCACACTCCCTAACCGTAGTTTGATTTTGAGAACAGGCTATGCCTACTTATGGATGCAGCTAAGTATGCTATAAAGCAGCATGGTCACTGGATTGAATACATTATCTTTCATCTTCTCGACCATTTGCGAAACATTTTTCTATGTTGATTTTTTTTTCGCTGGACGTTCACCAGTAGATAGCAGAAAAAAACCGAAAACATTCGAAAATTTCCAAAATATCGTTTTAGATATTTATATTTACGTTTCGATATCGATATTTGGTTCGATATATCGTTATATCTATATTCATATCGAATATCGCCCAACCCTAGTTTAAATCGCAATAATTTTTTTTTTATTTTTGTTATTTGTCAATTAGTTTATAAAGTCTTTCTAATAGAATTTGTTTTGCATACAACACACTTCTATTGTGGATTGGTGCGCTGAATTTAGGATTCTTTGTCCAAGAAGGCGAAGGTTCGAATCCTTGTTCAACCAATTATTTGGTTTGGACGAGGGTCAGTGGTGTGACTCTGTAAGCTCAGCCAGAGTCGACCCAGCTCTAAATGGGTACCTGGAGAAATCTGGAGAAGTTAAATAGGAAGGGTGTGCGAAAGTACAGGATGGTTGGCCCCCAACTCCCCTTTGCACTGTCTGGCTGAAGGGCCAAGAAACGGAGATCAGCACCCGGTAGGGAGTGTAAAGTCCAATACTGTATTATTTACCTTTTTACACTTTTATTGTACTTTGAAGAGGGAATTGGTCTGGAATTTTTTGTGTTGAAATCATTTTTGTGACAAACTTTTCTCAGAATAAAAAACAATGTTTGAAATAAGGGTTTAATTTAAACCACTTAAAGCTAATTCAATTTAGTTTATGGGGATAGGGTCAATGGACTTAGAACTAAGGTCCTAGAATATAGGGAGAGGGTTCATTCCCTTTCTTGGAGGGCACTAGCCCCCTGTCCAATGCCTCAATTTCCCCAAAGTAGTCCCATCAAAGTTTGAGGTAGCCATTTTGTTTAGGATTAACAAAAAGTTTATGTCGTATTATACCGTATGATTTACTGATACTTCAACCAATAAATCCTCGAATGCGAATGTCTTCTATCAATCAAACCGCCTTAAAACCTCAACAATGTCCATGGAATAACAAATGACCGGATAAAACGTTATTAATAATGAATTGTAGATGTCAGACAAAACTATAACGAAATAAAAACGTTGTTAATAACATCACTTTACATATCAAAGCAAAACAACCCCATAGAAGAGGATATTTTGTACAAAGGATTTCAGTTGTCTAGTAAAATGTCCAAAAACGGAATGCTACAAGTAAACGAGACAATGCTATCAATCGCAAGAAAGACACCATATTTTGTTTCGATGCTTCAAATCTTGAAAAAGTTACCTTTGTTTAGAAAAAGATGGTGCTGTTGCATCTACTGTTGGGACCATTACATAATTCTAAATTGTATTAAAACGAAAAAAATATGATGCAATGTGTTTGCTACAATATTTTTCACCACAACTAATGAAATTTTAATATATTATTCTTATTAATAATATATGTGTTATTCTACTGGTGTCTGGCTGGAAGTAATGAACACTTACCAATTATATACGGTGAGATTAACCTTAATAAGCTGCAGAGTGGTATCGTTTGTTTAGGCATATTAGTGTTTGACACGTTGAAACTATTGGGAATAACCTAACCTGACAAGGTAAACCACGAGAAAACACTACTGAAATATTAAAACTCTTGCATTTCAATGAAAGCAATCCAAAATGAACTTTGAAAAATCAAGAGAATGTAACTGTGACAAGGTAAACCACGACAAAACACTACTGAAATATTCCAACTCTTGAATTTCAACAAAAGAAATCCAAAATGAACTTTGAAAAATCATGAGAATGTAACTGTGACTAGGTAAACCACAACAAAACACTACTGAAATATTCCAACTCTTGCATTTCAATGATAGAAATCCAAAATGAACTTTGAAAAATCAAGAAAATGTAAGTGTGACAAGGTAAACCACAACAAAACACTACTGAAATATTCCAACTCTGGCATTTCAATGAAAGAAATCCATAATGAACTTTGAAAAATCCAGAGAATGTAACTGTGACAAAGTAAACCACGACAAAACACTACTGAAATATTCCAACTCTTGCATTTCAATGAAAGAAATCCAAAATGAACTTTGAAAAATCAAGAGAATGTAACTGTGACAAGGTAAAGCACAACAAAACACTACTGAAATATTCCAACTCTTGCATTTCAATGAAAGAAAACCGAAATGAACTTTGAAAAATCAAGAGAATGTAACTTTGACAAGGTAAACCACAACAAAAACACTACTGAAATATTCCAACTCTTGCATTTCAAGGAGAGAAATTCAAAATGAACATTGAAAAATCAAGAAAATGTAAGTGTGACAAGGTAAACCACGACAAAACACTGCTGAAATATTCCAACTCTTGCATTTCAATGAAAGAAATTCAAAATGAGCTTTGAAAAATCAAGAGAATGTAACTATGACAAGGTAAACCACAACAAAACACTACTGAAATATTCCAACTCTTGCATTTCGACGATAGAAATTCAAATAAACTTTGAAAAATTAAGAGAATGTAACTGTGACAAGGTAAACCAAGATAAAAACTACTGAAATATTCCAACTCTTGCATTTCAACGAAAGAAATCCAAAATGAACTTTGAAAAATCAAGAGAATGTAACTGTGACAAGGTAAACCACGACAAAACACTACTGAAATAATCCAACTCTTGCATTTCAATGAACGAAATTCAAAATCAACTTTGAAAAATCAAGAGAATGTAACTGTGACAAGAAAAACCACGACAAAACACTACTGAAATATTCCAACTCTTGCATTTCAATGAAAGAAATTCAAAATGAACTTTGAAAAATCAAGAGAATGTAACTGTGACAAGGTAAACCACAACAAAACACTACTGAAATAATCCAAACTCTTGCATTTCAATGAAAGAAATTCAAAATGAACTTTGAAAAATCAAGAGAATTTAACTGTGACAAGGTAAACCACGACAAAACACTACTGAAATATTCCAACTCTTGCATTTCAACGAAAGAAATTCAAAATGAACTTTGAAAAATTAAGAGAATGTAACTGTGACAAGGTAAACCAAGATAAAACACTACTGAAATATTCCATCTCTTGCATTTCAACGAAAGAAATCCAAAATGAACTTTGAAAAATCAAGAGAATGTAACTGTGACAAGGTAAACCACGACAAAACACTACTGAAATAATCCAACTCTTGCATTTCAATGAACGAAATTCAAAATGAACTTTGAAAAATCAAGAGAATGTAACTGTGACAAGGTAAACCACGACAAAACACTACTGAAATATTTCAACTCTTGCATTTCAATGAAAGAAATTCAAAATGAACTTTGAAAAATCAAGAGAATGTAACTGTGACAAGGTAAACCACAACAAAACACTACTGAAATATTCCAACTCTTGTAGTTCAACGAAAGAAATTCAAAATGAACTTTGAAAAATCAAGAAAATGTAACTGTGACCAGGTAAACCACAACAAAACACTATTGAAATATTCCAACTCTTGCATTTCAACGAAAGAAATTCAAAATGAACTTTGAAAAATCAAGTGAATGTAACTCTGACAAGGTAAACCACGACAAAACACTACTGAAATATTCCAACTCTGCATTTCAACGAAAGAAATTCAAAATGAACTTTGAAAAATTAAGAGAATGTAACTGTGACAAGGTAAACCATGACAAAACACTACTGAAATATTCTAACTCTTGCATTTCAACAAAAGAAATTCAAAATGAACTTTGAAAAAATTAAGAGAATGTAACTGTGACAAGGTAAACCATGACAAAACACTACTGAAATATTCTAACTCTTGCATTTCAACAAAAGAAATCCAAAATGAACTTTGAAAAATCAAGAGAATGTAACTATGACCAGGTAAACCACGACAAAAAAACTACTGACTGACAATAAAGAAAAAAAAAAATAAACAAGAAAATGTAAGGTGACAAGGTAAACCACAACAAAACCACTTACTGAAATATTCCAACTCTTGCAGAAAAAACCTAAAAATAATCCTACTCTTACATTTCAACGAAAGAAATCCAAAATGAACTTTGAATGTAACTGTGACAAGGTAAACCACGACAAAAAACACTACTGAAATAATCCAACTCTTGCATTTCAACGAAAGAAATCCAAAATGAACTTTGAAAAATCAAGAAAATGTAACTGTGACAAGGTAAACCACGACAAATCACTACTGAAATATTCCAACTCTTGCATTTCAATGAAAGAAATCCAGAATGAACTTTGAAAAAATCAAGAAAATGTAAGTGTGACAAGGTAAACCACAACAAAACACTACTGAAATATTCCAACTCTTGCATTTCAATTTCAACGAAAAATCAAGAAATGTAAGTGTGACAAGGTAAACCACAACAAAACACTACTGAAATATTCCAACTCTTGCATTTCAACGAAAGAAATCCAAAATGAACTTTGGAAGATCAAAAGAATGTAACTGTGACAAGGTAAAGCACAACAAAACGCTACTGAAATATTCCCACTCTTGCATTTCAACGAAAGAAATCCAAAATGAACTTTGAAAAATCAAGAGAATGTAACTGTGACAAGGTAAACCACGACAAAACACTACTGAAATATTCCAACTCTTGCATTTCAACGAAAGAAATCCAAAATGAACTTAAAAAATCAAGAGAATGTAACTGTGACAAGGTAAAGCACAACAAAACACTACTGAAATATTCCAACTCTTGTGTTTCAATGAAAGAAATCCAAAATGCAGTTTGAAAAATCAAGAGAATGTAACTGTGACAAGGTAAACCACAACAAAACACTACTGAAATATTCCAACTCTTGCATTTCAATTAAAGAAATTCAAAATGAACTTTGAAAAATCCAGAGAATGTAACTGTGACAAGGTAAAGCACAAACAAAACACAATTCAACGAAAGAAATCCACAATGAACTTTGAAAATCAAGAGCATGTAACTGTGACACGGTAAACCACGACAAAACTACTGAAATATTCCAACTCTTGCATTTCAATGAAAGAAATTCAAAATGAACTTTGAAAAATCAAGAGAATGTAACTATGACAAGGTAAACCACAACAAAACACTACTGAAATATTCCAACTCTTGTAGTTCAACGAAAGAAATTCAAAATGAACTTTGAAAAATCAAGAAAATGTAACTGTGACCAGGTAAACCACAACAAAACACTATTGAAATATTCCAACTCTTGCATTTCAACGAAAGAAATTCAAAATGAACTTTGAAAAATCAAGTGAATGTAACTCTGACAAGGTAAACCACGACAAAAAACTACTGAAATATTCCAAATATTGCATTTCAACGAAAGAAATTCAAAATGAACTTTGAAAAATTAAGAGAATGTAACTGTGACAAGGTAAACCATGACAAAAACACTACAGAAATATTCTAACTCTTGCATTTCAACAAAAGAAATTCAAAATGAACTTTGAAAATTAAGAGAATGTAACTGTGACAAGGTAAACCATGACAAAACACTACTGAAATATTCTAACTCTTGCATTTCAACAAAAGAAATCCAAAATGAACTTTGAAAAATCAAGAGAATGTAACTATGACCAGGTAAACCACGACAAAACACTACTGAAATAATCCTACTCTTACATTTCAACGAAAGAAATCCAAAATGAACTTTGAACAACAAGAGAATGTAACTGTGACAAGGTAAACCACGACAAAACACTACTGAAATAATCCAACTCTTGCATTTCAACGAAAGAAATCCAAAATGAACTTTGAAAAATCAAGAAAATGTAACTGTGACAAGGTAAACCACGACAAATCACTACTGAAATATTCCAACTCTTGCATTTCAATGAAAGAAATCCAAAATGAACTTTGAAAAATCAAGAAAATGTAACTGTGACAAAGTAAACCACGACAAATCACTACTGAAATATTCCAACTCTTGCATTTCAATGAAAGAAATCCAGAATGAACTTTGAAAAATCAAGAAAATGTAAGTGTGACAAAATAAACCACAACAAAACACTACTGAAATATTCCAACTCTTGCATTTCAATGAAAGAAATCCAAAATGAACTTTGGAAGATCAAGAGAATGTAACTGTGACAAGGTAAAGCACAACAAAACGCTACTGAAATATTCCCACTCTTGCATTTCAACGAAAGAAATCCAAAATGAACTTTGAAAAATCAAGAGAATGTAACTGTGACAAGGTAAACCACGACAGAAACATTACTGAAATATTCCAACTCTTGCATTTCAACGAAAGAAATCCAAAATGAACTTTGAAAAATCAAGAGAATGTAACTGTGACAAGTAAAGCACAACAAAACACTACTGAAATATTCCAACTCTTGTGTTTCAATGAAAGAAATCCAAAAAATGCAGTTTGAAAAATCAAGAGAATGTAACTGTGACAAGGTAAACCACAACAAAACACTACTGAAATATTCCAACTCTTGCATTTCAATGAAAGAAATCCAAAATGAACTTTGAAAAATCCAGAGAATGTAACTGTGACAAGGTAAAGCACAACAAAACACAATTCCACGAAAGAAATCCACAATGAACTTTGAAAATCAAGAGCATGTAACTGTGACACGGTAAACCACGACAAAACTACTGAAATATTCCAACTCTTGCATTTCAACGAAAGAAATTCAAAATGAACTTTGAAAAATCAAGAGAATGTAACTGTGACAAAATAAACCATGACAAAACACTACTGAAATATTCCAACTCTTGCATTTCAATGAAAGAAATCCAAGATGAACTATGAAAAATCAAGAGAATGTAACTGCGACAAGGTAAACCATGACAAAACACTACTGAAATATTCCAACTCTTGCATTTCAATGAAAGAAATCCACAATGAACTTTGAAAAATCAAGAAAATGTAACTCTGACAGGGTAAACCACAACAAAACACTACTAAAATATTCCAACTCTTGCATTTCAACGAAAGAAATTCAAAATGAACTTTGAAAAATCAAGAGAATGTAACTGTGACAAGGTAAACCACAACAAAACACTACTGAAATATTCCAAATCTTGCATTTCAACGATAGAAATTCAAAGGAATTTTGAAAAATTAAGAGAATGTAACTGTGACAAGGTAAAACCAAGACGAAACACTACTGAAATATTCCAACTCTTGCATTTCAACGAAAGAAATCGAAAATGAACTTCGAGAAATCAAGAGAATGTAACTGTGACAGGGTAAACCACGATAAAACACTACTGAAATAATCTAACTCTTGCATTTCAATGAAAGAAATTCAAAATGAACTTTGAAAAATCAAGAGAATTTAACTGTGACAAGGTAAACCACGACAAAACACTACTGAAATATTCCAATTCTTGCATTTCAACGAAAAAAAATTCAAAATGAACTTTGAAAAATTAAGAGAATGTAACTGTGACAAGGTAAACAAGATAAAACACTACTGAAATATTCCAACTCTTGCATTTACATGAAAGAAACCCAAAATGAACTTTGAAAATTAAGAGAATGTAACTGTGACAAGGTAAACCAAAACCAAACACTACTGAAATATTCCAACTCTTGCATTTCAATGAAAAAAACCACAATGAACTTTGAAAATTAAGAGAATGTAACTGTGACAAGGTAAACCACAACAAAACACTACTGAAATATTTCCAACTCTTGCATTTCAACGAAAGAAATTCAAAATGAACTTTGAAAAATCAAGAAAATGTAAGTGTGTCAATGTAAACCACAACAAAACACTACTGAAATATTCAACTCTTGCATTTCACGAAAGAAATTCAAAATGAACTTTGAAGAATTAAGAGAATGTAACTGTGACAAGGTAAACCACGACAAAACATTACTGAAATATTCCAACTCTTGCATTTCAACGAAAGAAATCCAAAATGAACTTTGAAAAATCAAGAGAATGCAACTGTGACAAGGTAAACCACGACAAAACACTACTGAAATATTCCAACTCTTGCATTTCAACGAAAGAAATCCAAAATGAACTTTGAAAAATCAAGAGAATGTAACTGTGACATGGTAAACCATGACAAAACACTAACGTTGGGAGGGGGAGTCAAAAGTTGGGGGGAGGGGATGGGGCCCTTTTGTGTCTCAAAATGCGCAAATTAAAAAGTATTAAAAAAAGGGGGGCAAAAAAATTGGGGGGGGGGGGGGAGGCCTGGGGGCTCTTTGGGGGCCCCGGGGGTCCATTGGGGTTGGGGTAGGAGGGTCCTTTGGGGTTGGGGTAGGGGGGCCCTTTGGGCCTGTGGTAGGGGACCTCACAACATTGTTCAAATAGAACTTGTGTATTAAGTCGGCCACAGAGTTTCACCCAAATCATCTTCTAAATCATCTTCTAAAATGCTTCAAAACGGTTTCGCTTAAATAATTCCCTAAAATGTCTCAAAATAATTTCGCCCAAATAATCCCTATACGAAATTTCTGCGTGTTCCTTTTGTTTTGGCATCATTGCGCTGTCACATTTGAAATTCCTAGGAAACCCTTTCCCGCGTTAATCTCTTAATCTCAAAAATGTTCCTAGCTACACTATTATGGATTCGATCGAATATTAATTTTATCCCTCAGACCTAAAGATCAATGAAGCCGTATTTAAAAATAGAATATTAATTTATCTCTTTAGAGTGCCGCATAATTCCTAGGAAAAAAGTGATGTCATTTATAATTCCCTTTCGTGAATCAATAATTTCCCTTAGAAACAACAAATTAATTCCCCTTTCTTGAATCAATAATTCCCCTTAGAAACAACAAATTAATTCCCCTTTCGTGAATCAATAATTCCCCTTAGAAACAACAAATTAATTACCCTTTCTTGAATCAATAATTCCCCTTAGAAACAACAAATTAATTCTTCTTTCTTGAATCAATAATTCCCCTTAGAAAAAACAAATTAATTCCCCTTTCGTGAATCAATAATTCCCCTTAGAAAACAACAAATTGATTCCCCTTTCGTAGATCAATAATTCCCCTTAGAAACAGCAAATTAATTCCCCTTTCGTGACAAATCAATCAACCTTGACATCATCCGTCAGACATTAATAAACTTCGCCCGGAGACAATTCTCCTGGATGAAATCCAACAAATCAATTTCTCAGAAATTCACTTCCCCTTCGATTACGCAATCAATTTCTCGGAAATCCATTTCCCCCTCTTGTCCTAGATCAATATATCTCTTCCCCACCGTTAATGCGCATGTGCAAACTTCGCCCCGGAGACAATACACTTGGAAACAACAAATAAATCGACCTTGAAACTACATCAAAGTGAGAAAAATCCTGTTTTTTCATTCTCAGTGACAAAAACCATAAAAAACATCCATAAATTATGTAATCGTGGGAGCTCATGATAGGTTGCTACTCACTTGGCACATATTTGCCACGGCGTGCCTCTTCCTATCCAAAGGATACACTTCCATCAACGCACTCTTCTTTGCACAACGCGTAACCCACTTTTTCCACACATTAAGCAATTTTGCCATGGAAGGCAAACTTCTTCCACGTATTTCACACTTCCGCTACCACGTGGCACACTTTCAGAACGCGTGGGTAAGCGTGGAGCGCGCCACCTAGTGTACCTGATTTTGAAATTGGTTTCATCCGTCTGGGAGTGTAAGGTAATTGAACAAGTAAGATACGATTATTATAAATTACTACGTATACTACTACCTTACGAATTACAGTGGAACATCCTATAAGCCAGATATAGGAATGTAAGTAACCATCCGACTAACTGGATTCCAATATAAAAGCAAAAACATTCTTATATTAGCGGTCAGTAAGGACATTTTGTATAAACTGATAAATTGAAGTTCTTCCTGAATGATGATTAAAGTTTGTGTGCTCTATTTCTTTTATACAGACATTCTTTGTCATTTCTCAAAGAATATGAAGAATTCCTGCAGTGGGAGTCTTCTTTTCTCGATCTTCTATTTTTCTCTTCGTGAACTCTTTCTAGTATATTGTAGGTCCTTTTCCAAGAGCTTCGTTGTGTTTTTTAACTTTCTTCGGGTGGTAAGGGTCCCTTTCTTCCATTAGTTTCTTACTCGGCCAATCTAAAACTCTGTTTCTCTCCATTCTTGTTTATATCATTTCATTCAATATTTTTCTCCTCGTCTCTTCCAGATTCACCACATTTTTTTTCCAATGTCCACAGGCTGTAAATTTGCTGCATTCAGCCCATAAGAATTGTTGGAATCATGATAAAACCCTTCAAAGAAAGAAGTCTTTTTTAAGAAAAGTAAAGGCCAAATTAAACTTAAGATCAGAAAATACAGAAACCTACAATAGGTCAAACTCGATCTCCCTCCGAGGACGATTGAGGAAATCGAGAACGAAGATGATGATGATGTTCGTGTACTTAACATGCCTCAGAGGGTGATTGGGGTTGTTAACATCGAGGATGAGGAAGCTGATGCTCGTATAGTTGACCTACCTCAGAGAATATTTGAGAAAATCGAGATCGAGGAGAAAACTTAATGACATTGTTGCTTGAAAGGTTATAAAATATATCGATTTTACCATTGAATAAAATATTTTACAACATTGATTTTATTTGAATAGTCTACATTACTGATTACTCGCGGAGGTTGGCTCGATGAGGTTCAGGGTTGGAAGGACCATGCATATCTAGGAAGAAAAAATAGTTTTCATTTCGAAACATTTTTCTTTTAAATATAGAACAATAATATGGCTATGGGGCTATGGGGTTTATATGGACCAGCACTTCCATAAGAACCATTTATGCCCCCAGGGTATAACCTAGAACGCCTAGCCCTGGATACTGGGGGGGGGGGGGGGGGGGGGGTTTGTCAACCGCGCGCAGTTCGTGTTATCTTTTTTTTTTAATTTTATCAGATACATTTGGAGAAAAAAGGCTTTGGGGAGGCTATTTACCCTCTGACACTTTTGACTCTTAAAAAGGGCACTATAACTTCCGATTTCCAATCGAATGAGCACTCTTCTGAAGTTGATACGACCATCCCTTCCACATGATGTGCATCTGGGAAAAATAATATAAAATACTGGAGGCTTATAACCTTAGGGTTGGTGGGGGGGGGGATAGTTGCCATCAGATCACTTTCGGCTCTTAAAAAGGGAACTAGAACTTTTAATTTATAATCCTTTAAGTCCCCTCCGAAGTTTATGTGACTACCTTTTCCAAAAAAAACCTTATATGCCCCGGGACATAAGTTACAAACCCTTCTCTCGCGTTTCGGGGGGGGGGGGGGGTACGTTGACCCCCGAGGTTTTGTCATTTGATCGCTGGACTATTTCAATCAAAATGGCTATCTCCAAATTTTGATCTGATGCATTGGGGAAAAGAGGGTATGGGGGGGGGGTTTATGCCTGTCGATCACTTTTGATGACTCTTGAAAGGTAACTATGACTTTCAATTTCCATTCAAATGAGCCACCTCTGATGTTTATATGACCACCCTTACGTAAAAACCTTATCTGCCTCCGGGGCATAACTTACAACACTTCCTCCGGGCTCAGGGGGTTGTGTCGACCCTTGAGTTCTTGTTATTTGATCTTTAAACTATTTTGAACAAAATGGCTGTCTCAAAATTTTGATCGCATGCATTTGGAGAAAAAAAGGCCTTGGAGAGGGGGGGGGGATATAATTGCCCTCCGATAATATTTGACTCTTAAAAAGGACACAAGAATTCCGATTCACAATCTAATAAGCCCCTTGTAAACTTTCTTTGTTCACTTCTCTGTGAATTATCTATTTCTCTGTACAGTGAGACTTCTTCTCTTTAGGGCCTTATGGTAGCGTTGGCCTATTATCTGGGTTCTACCGGTGGAGGATGTCTAGAACCTCTAACCATCACATAGTTTATGTTTAGAGTATAAAACGTTTATTTATACATATAATACAGTGAACGTGCATATGGCGAGGACAGATACAGAATTCGAACTCACTCAAATAATCTAAATTGGTAACTTATATTCAGATACACATCCGGCCATTTGACAGAACTGTAAAACTTCTGATAAAGAGGATTCCGGTTGGTTTGTTGACCAGATAAGAAATATTATTGCTTTATTCTCAGAAGTGGGGTTGTTGATTGTTGATAATTTTCAATGTTTGTATTTTAGATAGTGGGGTTATTCTGGGTTCAAAAACCTATTCCCAAAGCTTACAGATTTTCCCCGGGGTTTTCAAAATATTTTTTTTTCCAAAAAAAAACGATTTTCTATCCTCAAACAAAGGTACACTTAACAAGAACATAAAATAAAATACTGACACTAAAACTGAATCAACAAGACACAAGAAAATATTTTCCCAATTGGCACTTTCATTTCACTTTATATTGTCATGTAAGTTCGCATAAAATTCGCATAGCTACACCTAATATAAAAATTTGCACATCGTCAGAATATCTTTTAAAAGAATTAAATTTGAACAGAACACTTGAACAAAAATGATAATCTTCGACAGAAACACAATGAGATTTTCTTTTACTTTCCTTTTTCCAAAGCTTTAATTCTTTTTTTTCCAAATTATTCGGTTATTTTACTATCCATAAGATATCAAAAGGAAGTAAATACATCATTTGAAAAAGGTTGGTCAAACATCTTTCGCTTGTCATTTTTCTTTCTATTTTTCCTATTTCAAAGAAAGCATTTCTCCTGTCCAGTTAATCAGCATAAAACCCAGCTACATCCTCATTTTGACTTAACATCAATTCCCAACACCCGTTTGTACTGCAATAACATACTAATCTCTACCATCATCTTACTCTACTTATCTCTATAATTGTTTCAATACTCTCTATAATAACCTGGAGGTTTATTTCCTGTTTTCCTATTGCTTCTCCTAAGACTACTTGATTCTCCACTCGAGCCTGCCTTAATCTCTATTTCCCATTTATCTACTTCTACACTAAACTAGACTAGGCTCCATTTGAACCTCATGTTGTTCGCTAGAAACGGAGCTATCCTCCATTATTTCTGAAGTTACTACTGGAGTTTCCACCGGAAGCTGGTATACAGATGATGTTGAATCGATTCTCCTATGCCCACGATTCTCTAACTCCAATTCTACGATTCTTGATTCCTCCGATATTAATTTATTTTTTATTACTGGTTGCTCAAGACAATTTTGAACAACCAAAAGTTTCTCACCCGGACGTTGACGTAAGCTATAACCGTTGCTGCTTTTCTCTTCGTCTTTAGATTTTACTCTACTATTAGCAATATTAGATTTATTAATCATATCAATTTTCTCCTGAAAAATAGGATTTAAACGTAAGAAAGTTTTCTGAATCCTTTAAAGGCTTTATCAGACGACCGTTTACTGTTCTTCTTACAGAAGTCCCTGAAAGTTCTTGTACCAAGAATAGGGAATCTTTTAAAACTTTAAAATTATATACGGTCCACGAAATTTAAGCTTTAAACCCTTGATTTCCCTTGGATTCTGAGCTTTATCTTGGACATAAACTTCTCGAAAAAATGGTAGCACTACGGCATTTTTATTATATTGTAATCTTTGAGATTTTCTCTGTTTTCCTATTTGTTCATCACAAATCCTGTAAATCGTGAATAAATTCCTAACTAAATTAACCATATAATCCTCATAATTGTCAAAATAGTCAATTGAAGGCAATGATAGTTGAATATCCAAAAATGAAAGAGGCTGCCTACCAAAAATTACGTGATGTGGTGAATATTTAGTTGTGGAAGAAATAGTAGAATTTAATACATTCTGAACGAAAGGGAAATAAATATCCCAAGAATTGGGATGATCCTGACAATAAGCTTTTAATACGGATTTTGTTACCTTCACACGATTCTCACATAACCCATTCGATTGAGGATTATAACTTGACGAAAAATGATGTTTAATTTTTAATTTTTCACACATCTGTGAAGTGAGATTTGAACGGAAAGACTGATGGGAATCAGTGATCAAAACTTCAAAAAGACCAAAGTATGCTACCACTGACTCGCAAAGAAAATTACACATAGCTTCTGCTGTTATCTTCGGCACAGCTTTCAGGATACAAAATTTTGAAAAATGGTCAACGCCAACTAAAATATGAAAATTTCCGTTTTCAGTAGGCCCCATAATGCGCCCCCCATGGGACCAGCAGAGTCCACCGAGAACACACGGAATGGGTATTTCGGCTCTTCATTTTTTCCTAACGTAGGTTTGACGTTCTGATGCATTTTATTCCTACGCAAGCACAAATTACAGTTCTCGCAATACTCTCGAACTTTTGCTCCCATTCTATCGAATACAAAGATACGGCTCACTCGATCTAATGTCTTCTCCATAGACATGTGACCACCAATGAGTAAGTGATCATGAGCCAGTTTTATTGCCGAATCTACTAGGACACTTGGCAAGACTATTTTAGCTGTTCTAGGGATCCCTTTGTCCTTGCCAACGCCTCCTAGCGGATAACAATAAAGAACACCTTCCTTTAGAAACAGACTGTCAAAAATTTTCAACAGCCAAGACACAAAATTATTATCTGTCACTCCCCCCCCTGGCACGGAACTCTTTTCCGCCCTGTCGACTTCTGGCAAGCTCTTTTTCGCCCTGTCGACTATTTTCCATGGTACGAAACCTGCAGGGTTTTCGAGGTTCGGTGATCCACCGCCTACCTCTCTCTTCGCCCATGGGAGCTCAGACCTTCCTTTCCCAGGATCCTCTGAACCCGTTAACTGCTCAGACCTTCCTTTCCCAGGATCCTCTGAACCCGTTAACCGCTGGTCCGTCGGTCGACCGTCGTCCGCCCCTTCACCAGCCTCATCTCTCTCGACACAACGCCTCATTGCGTTGGTTCCTAATAAATTCTCAGTTTATCTGGTCCCTTGGTCAACCATAGTTCGCCCCTTCACCAGCCTCCTCTCTCTCGACACAACGCTCATTACGTCGGTTCCTAATAATAAATTTCTCGTCTCTCTTGATAATACACCTTTCTAGATCAATGCCTTATAAGAAATTCTCAGTTTCTCGTCATAATTTTTTTTTCCTAAAATTTCTGCTTAAATTCCTAATATTATCCTTACATCCTGCACTGAAAAAAATCTACCTATCCCCCTGGCCACGTTTTACGTCAGGCCAGTTCTGACGGAGTTCTTCATTCTGTCCTGTCCAACGAAATTCAGCATCTACGGTTGCTGAAAAAATTTCTGCTTTTCTTCACCAATTGCATTTTCAATAGCTTCAAAACGCTGCGCTATCTTATACGCTTCAGAGAGGGAATTATAATCATCCTGGTGTTCTAATAAATATCTCTTAATATTTAGTCTCGAGCCTTCAATAAAACAATCCAGGCCTATACTATCAGAAAAACCTACTAATCCGCCATACCCCGATCGATATGATTTTGTGGCAATCTCCACCCTCTTATAAAACTGATACACTGTTTCATTGGATGATTGCCTCAATTCAGCTAAATCTTTGAATTTCTTTCCAGCTGTCTTTCCTGGTAAATATGCCTGCGTCATTTCCTTTTCAAGTTCCTCTAAATTTATAATATTGGAGGAATCTCTATCCTCAAAAAAATTAAGCAATGGCCAGCCTAGCAATGTTTTTACCCTTCTCAATTGGCTAAAAAAAGGTTTTATAAATTTTGCATTTTCAAGAACTGGAATATTTCCCAGGGGATCCATTACTGACCCAATTACTCTTTGATTCAAATTCTCGTTGCTCTTATCCTCAATAGGTTTATCTGTTATATCATCCTCTGAATTATCCCCCATATTTACACTACTTCTTACCGTGTCATTTTCTTTGGCCATTAAATTACCCACAGTAGTCAAAAATTTTACGATTAAAGTGGGATTATAATCCCGACTTGAAGAATCAAAATTCAAAGGGATATTTAAACCTTTACTTCTTATTTCTTTGAAAAAGGATGAAGCAATATCTTTGTCAAATTCAGGATCTGAAGGATCTAAAATTGGAATTGCGCTCATTTTAAACGAGAGAAAAAAAAATATTAGTAAAACAAATTAATTAAGTCAACGCTGTAAAAACAAGGAAAAATCGTTATTCAACACTCCTAACAGATTTCCTACTCGCGTGCGAACTTAAAATGCATGACTTACTTTCGTAAATTGTCCTTCGACGTTCTTCACTTTTTTTCAAAAACTGGAATCTGGAGCGGGAACCTTAAATTGAAGCGGGAACCTGGAACTGAAGCTGGAACTGAAGCTGGAACTGAAGCTGGAACCTGGAACTGAACTGGAACCTGGAACTGAAGCCGGAACCTGGAACTGAACTGGAATCTGGAACTGAAGCTGGAACCTGGAACTGAAGCTGGAACCTGGAACTGAACTGAAATCTGGAACTGAAGCTGGAACCTGGAACTGAAGCTGGAACCTGGAACTGAAGCTGGAACCTGGAACTGAACTGGAACTGAACTAGATCTGAACTGGAACCTGGAACTGAAGCTGGAACGATGACACTGTAGGTGACGGGCCTCAAAATAAAATGTTTACTGCAATCTTGTAGGTGACGGGCCTAAAAAAAAAATGTTAACTGCAATCCTCTCCGGCAAAAACCGCTGCACCACTTTGTAAACTTTCTTTGTTCACTTCTCTGTGAATTATTTCTTTGTTCTATCTAAATTGGTAACTTATATTCAGATACACATCCGGCCATTTGACAGAACTGTAAACTTCTGATAAAGAGGATTCGGGTTGGTTTGTTGACCAGATAAGAAATATTATTGCTTTATTCTCAGAAGTGGGGTTGTTGATTGTTGATAATTTTCAATGTTTGTATTTTAGATAGTGGGGTTATTCTGGGTTCAAAAACCTATTCCCAAAGTTTACACCCTTCTGAAGTTTATATGATCATTCCTTCCATAAGAACCTTATATGCCCCCAGGGCATAATTTAACACATGCCCTCAGGTTCTGGGGGGCTGTCATATCCCTGGAGTTTTTGTTATATGATCTTTGGTCTATTTTTACAAAAATGGCTGCATAAAAATTCGATCGGACGCACTTGGGGAATAGAGGGTTTGGGGGAGGGCTAGTTGGATCACTTTTGACTTTTAAAAAGGGAATCAAAACTTTCTTTCAATTTTTAATTACTTGAGTCCCCTCAGAGGTTGATACGGCCACTTCTTCCATAAAAAAACTTATATGTTCCCAGGGCATAAGTTACAACCCTTCCCCCGGGCTCTGGGGGGGGGGTATGTTGAACCCAAAGTTTTTTTTATCTGATCGTTTGACGGTTTCAAACCAACTGACAATCTCAAAATTTTTATTGGAAGCATTTGAGGAAAAGAGGGTGTCTGTGTGTGGGGGGGGGGAGTAGATGCTCTCCAATCCTCTTTTGCTCATAAGAAGGTAACTAGAATTTTCAATTTCCAATCAAATGAGCTACTTCTGAAGTTTATACGGCCACCTCTTACATGAAAACCATATAAGCCCCCGGGGCATAATTTAAAAAACTTGCCCGGGGCTCTGGGGGTTTGTGTTGACCCCGGAGTTTTGTTATTTGATGTTTGAACTCTTTCGAACAAAATGGCTACCTTAAAATTTTTATCGGATGGGTTTGGGGGGAAAGGGCGTGGTAGGGGGGGGGGTAGTTGCCCTCCGATCTTTCTTGACTCTTAGAAACTAATCTAGAACTTTCAATTTTCAATCAAATGAGCCATCCCTGAAGTTGATATGAGCACTCCTTCTATAAGAACCATATATACCCCCAGGGCATAACTTACAACGCCTGTCCCTGGGTCCTGGGAGGTTGTGTCGACTACGGAGTTTTAAATATCTGATCTTTGAACTATTTTTAACAAAATGACTATCTCAAAAATTTTATCGGATGCATTTGGGGAAAAGAGGGCGTAAGGGGGGGGGGGCTAGTTGCCCTCCAATCAGTTTTGACTCTTTTAAAGGGCACTAGGACTTCCAATTTTCTATCGATTGAGCCTCCTCCTAAGTTTATAGGATCATCCCTTCCAAATGAAGAGCCTCTGGGAAAAAAAAATGTTAATAATAATAATAAACATTGGAGCAGCATGGCCTTTACTATAGTCAACGCTATGCCGTTGCTTCTGAATTTTTTGTCCTCGTTTTTTTTTCTATTAGTTCTTTGAGAACTTCAACAGTGGTGTCAATGTTGGTCCACAGCACTTTCAAACTCTCTGACCTGGAAGTTCACTTTGTCTTTGAGCTTCAATGCCAATTCAGCACTTTCAATTGCTCGTTTGTAAGCATTAACTTGTTTTGTTGCACCCGTAAAGACGACGTACAGTTCCTGTAAGGTTTCAAAAATTAGTCAGACTATTGGGGTGTTGCTGCAGGCGTGTTTCACCTTGAGGATCTCTCTATGAGCCAAGCATCGAATTTAACGTAATGGTCTACCAGTTCAACTAATATGTGTTCCTGGACACCCTGTTGAATACCGGACACATTTCTTGCACAATCATAGCTTTGAAACATAAGCAACTCTTTGCTTAAGCTTTCCCTTTCTAAGACTTTTATATTATTTTTCCGGCAGTAATGCACGGCCAATTCGATTATTTTGGCTGCTTATGCGGCAAACGGATTCCAAACAGCCTGCTCGGCCGCTAAAATCCATATAAGCTCGTTCTTTTTGTGAAAAATGGCATTGGTTCATTTACAAAAGTCTTTGTCGAATATTTTCATGCTCCCCAATACTGTATTTTTACTCGATTCAATCTTAAACTCGAGATATGTAATTCCTTTCGCCAATCTATTTTTTCCACTTGAGGTCAATCATCCAACTCGCGCAATTTGCAAATTTTGAAAAAGACATGTGGGTCCCTTGTATGGGCTCTCTTTAACACCCGCAGTTCATAATCTACCAACCGCCATTACTGCTGTAAAACTTTGCTGCAACCTTGCCATCTTGCAAGTAACTGGCACTAGTTGCTACCGAATGAAGTTTTCACCCATTTTTTCCAGTCAGTGAAACCACTGTTTATATCGACTGAGATCAGAATTTTGAAGATGTCATGTCAGTCTTTTCATGCTCTTTATTTAACCGAAGGGAAAATTGTGACACCATCTATAAATTCATAACCTGTAAAAAGCAGGGTATGAGTTAGTAAAACTGCTGCGTTTACCGACCAAGATTGAGATTTTGATAGATGTCATGTCATTATCTCCATGCTTTTTATTTAACCGAATAGAAAATTAGGTGATGTCCAGAAAATCACTGCACTAGTCAGTATAAACGCTACATTTACCGACCAGGACCGACATTTTCGGTACACTTCATGTCAGTATTTTCGTGTTCTTTATTTAACCGAATGTAAAATCTTGGCACCATCCGTAAAGTCACACAACTTAACAAATGAAAACATAAAGAGAAAACGGATATAATATTTATTATTTCCGTGAAGTCACAACAAGAGTCGGTAAAACCGCTGCATTTACCGACCAAGATTGAGATTTCGATATATGTCTTATCAGCAATTTCATGTTCTTTATTTAACCGAGTGGAAAATTGTGGCGCCACTTTACTAGTCGGTAAAATCACTGCATTTACCGACCAAGATTGAGATCTCGATATATGTCTTATCAGCAATTTCATGTTCTTTATTTAACCGAGTGGAAAATTGTGGCGCCATTCGTAAAATCATAGGCAGCGCAATAGCGCTGTCTAAGTAAAGAAGTTGGCGAATGTTGGCGTAATGTATTATTTATTAATTTTTTCACATCAAGAGTCGGTAATACCACTGACGTCATGTCATTATTCTTTTGGTCTTTACATAACGGAATGAAAAAATTGGCAGCGTCGAATAAATCATGGCATTTAGCACTATGATTTTACCAACTCATATTTTTATCGAGCGGCTAGAATTATTGGGAGGGGTCCCCCATACCCTCATCCGTAATACCTCTGGGAGAGGTCGGAAAAAATTAATACATTGAAGGCTAATGACAAGGGTGTTTAGTCGAGAATTTGGATTTGACATTTTTTAGGGTTACGGGGGGGGGGGGAGAGGATGTGTATAAAAAAATGCACCGGAGTAAGCTGTTTCCCCCAAATCACTTTCCACTCTCAAAAAATGCTAAATAATTTGTAATTTCTGATTGAAAGTGCCCCTTTCGAAGTTTCTTCGCCCTGCCCCCATTTGAAGAAGCCGGGAGAAAAAAAATGAACACATTGAGCGCTAAGGAATGGCTGTCTACCCGAGTCTTTGCCAGTGGTGCCAATCCAAGAAATTTTGGGGGAGTGAATATACCTTTCCAAATCTAGTGCGCAAATTATTTTTCTCTGATTGTGTCTTAATGAAATTACTAAAAGGGATTTTGTGTCAAAATACCAAAAAAAAATCCAGAAGTGGAGGGGGAGGAGAAGGCAGTTATTGTGCTGCCTCTGATTTTATAAAATTTGTATATTTGATTGATATAATATTTCAGATTAAATAATATTTGTTGTGTTTAATTGTAGTTTGAGTCCATTTGATGTCACATTTATAAAAATATCTCTGAAACGTTTGATGACTCAAACATAAAAAAAAAATTATTAAGCTTTTGGGGCAGATTGTTTTTGAAGGTAACTCAAATTTGATTCTCTTTTTTTTTTAGAATTTTTCCTCCATGGGTAAGGGGGGTAGAGCCGTTCAAAAGCGGAGGGGGGTAACCAGGGCAGCTTCCTGGGAGCCGTGGTTAGGGGCTATCTCACTTTAATCAAATTTTTCACTTTAATTTGGATTTTTTTGCTTATATTTGAGTTGGGAGGGAACACTGTAATTAGTTTTTCCCCAGATCCACCAGAGGGGTAAATTGCTATGGGGCAGAGGAGCAACTGTCCCCTCCAAACCTGAATTTGCCCCACCCCGACCTTAGTTTACCTCCAGCTGAAATTTGGTTTCTGCAAAAAATCTTGTCAAAACTAAGATAAGCCTGCATAATTCAAGTATCCAGAGAAACAGGTCAGTTTTCTTCAATATGTCTTTGCCTCTATGGTATATATGGATCATTTTCCATTTTTCACTGTCGTTTCACTTGATTTGGAAAAATTGGCTCCAACTTTGTCCCTCCCCCCTTACCCCAGGATTTTGACGAAATTACGCCACTGGGCACCACAAACCCTAGGAACGGCCCTGAATAGGGTTGTGCGAACTCTCAATTTACCTACCTCTTCATAACATCCTGATGTAATTATCTTATTCTGTATCATGTAGCATTTTTTCCGTTTTTTAAGCAGTGAGTCATAATAATGCGCTTTCAATACGCGTCACTTTAGCAACAATTGAAAAGTTGTCAAACAGCTTAAATCAGCCTAGTAGTTAGTTGTTAAGTGGCTGTCGGAGAAATTACTTACATTTCAAGGAGGCACACTTGTGCCTCTATAAAGAGGCGACCCACCACAATGTTAAGCGATTTCAGGTCCTAGAGGTCGCAGAGAGACGGCGGTAATTGCATTTTGTAGCCCAAGCTCAAACTAAGAAACTTGCAAAATTTCATCCTCCTCCGACTTTATCTTCATGGGGTAAACTGGGCCGGAAGTTTCGACCCTCCCACCACAGCCCCCCTTTAACGTTGTCCGATTGGGCTGAAATTTATTATCCTCGAAATTTCAGCTCAATCTGATCACTCCTTCCCTGTTTTCCAAAAACCAAATATCAAGTTTCGTGGGAATTTGCTTGCGTCGAAAATAGCTTCCATTTACTAAAAAACAATTACAATTGTGTCTGTTTAGTCCAGCGGTTGATACTCCAGACTGTCAGGCGGAAAACCCGGGTTCGATTCACCGTCAGAGCAAATTTTTTATATACTGAATTTAAACTTTAAAAAGAAACTCAGTTTCTTTTTTAAATTATTTGAAAAAAATTACGTTTTCTAAAGAGTTAAAGAGGCTGAGTTACAAGGTCGACCCTTAAAACGTACAGGGATTAGGAGGCACACTTGGGGGGCTGTTAAAGAGGCTGAGTCACAAGTTCGAACCTTAAAACGTACAGGGATTAGGAGGCACCCTGTACGACGTGATTTGAGTATTCAGGAATTAAAAGCCTTAACACAAGAATGTTCAAGAGCGGGGGGTTTGGGGGGCGGCAGCCCCCCAACTTTAAATCCTGACACGATCAGCTAACAGTTAGTCAAGCAATAATAAGTAATAAACTGTACAAAAACGTGCAGAAATTATTTGAAAAAAAACTACGTTGTCTAAAGAGTTAAAGAGGCTGAGTTACAAGGTCGAACCTTAAAACGTACAGGGATTAGGAGGCACAGTTGGGGGACTGCCGCCCCCCAAACCCCCCGCTTTCGCAGCCTTTAAGTAAAAAAAAAATCTTTAAACTGAAAGTAAGGAGCGACATTAAATCTTAAAACGAACAGAAATTATTCCGTATATGAAAGGGGCTGTGCCCTCCTCAACGCCTCGCTCTTTACGCTAAAGTTATTATTGTTTAAAAAAAAGAGTTGTGAGAAAGTCAAACTTTAGCGTAAAGAGCGAAGCGTTGAGGAGGGGACAGCCCCTTTCATATACGGAATAATTTCTGTTCGTTTTAAGATTTAATGTCGCTCCTTACTTTCAGTTTAAAGAATTTTTTTTTATTTAAAGGCTGCGAAAGCGGGGGGTTCGGGGGGCGGCAATCCCCCAACTGTGCCTCCTAATCCCTGTACGTTTTAAGGTTCGACCTTGTAACTCAGCCTCTTTAACTCTTTAGAAAACGTAGTTTTTTTCAAATATTAGTGAGATAAGATTCCACGTCAACTGGTATTAGCAGTAAGTTAAAAAATACTTAGCATTTGCCCTATTTAATTGTAAAGGAAATTAAACTTCAAATTCCTTGGGGGGAGGGAAGTTGGAGCCTGACAGTAAAACGTAAAAAATTAGCCATTTGGTACCATAAAGGTACTATTTAGTACTATAAAGGGACTTCATAGTACTATAAAGGTAAAAATGTACTAAAAAAACTGTTCAATAAAATTCTACTTTTGGCTATCTTGGAAAAGGGTTAGGTTAGAAAAATGAAACTTACAAGGATGGGTCTACAGGCTAATGTATGTCCCGGGAAGATAGTTTGAAGTAGCTACCTCCACTCCTTCTCCCTCTAGAGGATCCTGACCTTTGATGACCTTTAAAAATCTTTGTGTTATAAAAGTGAAAACTTTCAAAATAGATCTTCTGGGTAAATGAAGTACAACAAAATTATTTTTAGCTTCACAACTTTGCTGAATCCCAATATATAAGGTTTTAAAAATATGCCACTACATTACC
This sequence comes from Artemia sinica, assembly GCA_027921565.1. Classification (NCBI taxonomy): domain Eukaryota; kingdom Metazoa; phylum Arthropoda; class Branchiopoda; order Anostraca; family Artemiidae; genus Artemia; species Artemia sinica. The sequence goes on from CM051267.1 coordinate 44,025,725, forward strand.
TAAAATTTTGAAAAAAAACATTGATATGGCTTAAAATTCTACTGAGATAACAGGAATTGCATTTTTAGAATTAAAGCCGGAGAAACAGAAACTGACAACTGAAAATTAAGGTAAATATTGTTCTGTCAAAAATTCAATAGGTAAAATACCTTTCATGTAGGCAAATTTCAGGACCCTCCAAAGGGGGAAGGAGTGGAGGTAGGTACTTCAAAATACCTTCCCGGGAAATACTTTAGCCTGTAGACCCATGTCCCCATCTCTGAAAGTTTCATTTTCCTAACCTAACCCCTTTCCAAGATAGCCGAAAGTAGCTAAAGTATAATTTTACCTTTTGTTCTGTTGGTGCTTCAATTATGCAGATTTATCTTAGTTTTGACAAGATTTTGGAAGAAACTAAATTTCAACTGGGCCTGGGGGCAAACCGAGGTCAGGGGGGGGGGGGAACCGAGGTCTGGGAGGGGCAATTACCCCTCCTATCCCATAGCAAATTATGCCCTTGCACTTCTGATGGAAACCTGCTAAACAGAAGAAGTAGGGTATTATTATTATTTGATTCCTTTATTTTATGCTCTTTCCAAGAATTATCGTCGTTTGTCTGAAAAGCCACCCTCCCCTCCTTCATGATGGTACCAGAAAGCCTTATTAATATATTTTTCCGCAGAGGCGGTTCTAGACCTGGGCAGATTCCCCCCCTCCATATTTTTCTGGACACTGACATTAAATTCCAATCATTTTATATTTTTGCACTCCTCATGTATACCTTGCCCTCTCCCCCCAGATTATGAGGTCTAAAACCGCTACCGTACTGGTTCTCCTTGGCCAAGATCGGACTCCACTTCTGTCTATAAGTATATTTGAAATTGTGAGTGTCTTATATGGTTAAAATATTCAAGCTAATCTGTTAAAGAGTGGATTAGCTGGCCAACTACTAGGTATCTTGCTAGTGACGTAATTTCATCAAAATCCTCGGGGGGGGGGGACTTGGAGCCAATTTTCTAAGACCAAGTGAGCATGACAGAGAAAACTGAAAAATTAGCTATATATTACCATAAAGGCAAAAATATGCTAAAGACATGCTTGAATTATGCAGGCTTATCTTAGTTTTTAGGCAAGATTTTTGAAGAAACTGAATTTTATCTGGGGAGGGGGAACTGTGGAGGCAAATTGGGGTCTGGGGAGGGCAGTTCCCTCCTGCCCCATAGAGACTTACGAGTACTCTTCTCAAATACAGGACACATGAAAAAAAGACCGCATCGAAATCCCAGTTCATAAACTATTATATTTTCATCCTATTTTGTTTTATTTCATTAGCATTAACCAAACTTCACTTCTCGCATGTGTCCTGTGTTTGAGAAGAGTACCAAATTAAGCTCCTGTATCTTCTGTGACTTAGTAACATTTAGTGGCAGTGTACGTCATAAGTTCTCTGTTAAAGCAGGTCTCTGTAGTCTCAACCAGGGTTGCCAACTGGACATATTTTATGTCCAAAGGACATATTTCTATGTGCCTGGACATAATGACATAATAGGGCAAAAAATGGACACATTTGGGACATAAAGTGGACACATTTTCCAAAATTATTACGTAAAACAAATTACTTTCATAAAAAAATGTCATTCATCACCAAATGAGTGCTAAGACTTATATCTACTTATTTTTTAAGCTCTGTATTTATTTTCCGGGGTTGCTTGCTCTTCCCTGAAGCAAACTTTCTGAAAATGCCTTCAAAATTCTTTCACCTATAAATGGTATTATTGCCCTGATTTTTACTGGGCACGGTCAAGATAAAGGACAAGCTGTCGCCTTTTTCATATAAACTTACTTCCGGCTTCCGAACGTCACACAAAAATCTCAATGAAAAGTTAACAAAATGAAACCTTTCGATTGTTGATGGTCTGAAATCAAAACTAAAGCCAAGTTGTCAAACACCCGGGGTACATTCCTTCAGTTTGAAAATTTTCATCACGGGAAAGGAGCTGAGAGAAACTTAAGTAAGTAAAAATTTAATGTTAGGTGATATAGCTCAATTATATATATATATATATATATATATATATATATATATAGTATATATATATATATATATATATATATATATATATATATATATATATATATATATATATAATATATATATATATATATATATATATATATATATATATATATATATATATATATATATATATATATATATATATATATATATATATATAAGTTACTACCAGAAACTTCCATCCTAATTGGAGATTAAAAAAAAAAAAAATGCATCCCGGAAGATCTCCTTCCCCCCTGGGAAATATCGGTATACCTCCTTATAACAAATACTATATTTAAACAACGGGCAAATTTCAAAACTTGCCGCCCTTCCACTGGTGGTTCTGAGGGGTCATGCAATCTCTAAATACACGTTTATTGTACCTTTCAACCATACTGAACAAAATGGCTATCTCAAAATTTTGATCAGACGACTCTCTGAAAAAGGGTATAGGATGGTGGCTAGTTGTCCTCCAATTTTTGGTCACTTAAGAAGGGCACCAGATCTTTTAATTTTCGTTTGAACGAGCATTCTCGTGACATTCTATTACCATTGGTTCGATACGATCACCCTGGAAAAAGCACCAACAACAAATAAACATAAATCCGTGATCCTTCTTGTGGCAAAAACTGAAAAATTTCATATTTCTATAGAGAGGAGCTTGGAACCTCTACAGTAGGGTTCGCTGGTTCTTTGCTGAATGTGATGGTGTGATTTCCATTTTTTGACTTTTAGGGGGTGTTTTTCATCTTTTTTGAAAATTTGGCAATATTTCTCAGGCTCGTAGCCTTTGATGGGTAACACTAAACTTAATGAATATTATATATTTTCAGTCGGCACAATAAGCCAATTCTTTTGATACATCTACTGACATCATTGCTACCATTACTACTGCTGCTATTATTCCTACTAAAAGGTTGTATAAATAATATCTTGGGAACTATTTAGAGTATTATTTTGAAAATTCCAGGGTATTTCAAGGGGGATGTTGAACTAACCGAAAGACGCTATGTTTATAATACCACCATTACTATTTCTATTGCTACTGCTGCTACTACTAATACTAAGGCTTGCGGTATCGAAGAGAAAATTTCACGGAATTTTAAGCGGATATTTAACTAAATCAAAATATTGTATGTGCCTGAAGGCTGTCAAAAAAGTATCAGCAAATTCTCGGGAATGGCTTAGGGTATTAAGTTGAAGTTTTCAGCGCATGATGAGGGTGATGTCTAATTGACCAAAAGGCATTATGTATATGTTCTTGCGTAAGGTTGCCTGGATTATTTTGTCCTCTTTTTTGTATTTTTTTTTAAATATGTTCCATTCTTGTTTTCACTAATCATTTTCTTGTTTTCCCGTGGTTTGTTGACATTATTAATGTGTTTTCAGAAGCTTGAATTTGAATAGGACATGGATAAATTCCTTGAGCAAGCCAGAGACAGAAAATGTAGACAAAGGTCCTATTCAGCGGATGATGTTCCTTCCTATTCAGTGGATGATGTTCCTATAATGAGAAGCGCTCGTGCATTGATTAGCACAGAAAAAAAATATAATGCTGTCAATAATCGTCGTTCCACGCCACCTGTTACTGGTCAAAAAGTTGCTGAAAGTGATGAACCGGTTAGTTTTTTTTCTTCCGTTTTTCATATTCTACCTAGAGCTATATACTGGAGAGAAGTAGGGTTTTCTTCCTCTGCATGAAGAATGTACTCTTACGAAGGAGAAGCTGAATTTTCCACATGAATTTCTGGGTTGTCAAATTTATAAATTCTTCAAATTTATAAATCATGGAACCTCAAATAATTAAAGTTTATTTTTCCAAGCTGAGTTCTGGCGTATTTTCCGCCAGAAAATCTTCCGGGGTAGAAAAAACTCAAATAAAAAAAAATCAAGAAAAGAACAGATTCTGAAATGTTCTACCTACGGCTCTTTTTTGAAATCACCATAAATTTCTTTTCGCAATAAACTTTTACTTCTAAAATTAACCAAAACAATAGTTATCATTCCTGATTCAGAGTCAAATGGCAATTTTTTCTCACTAGACAGTTTTTTTTTAAAACGCGTTTTTAAACTTTTGATTACTATGGGCTGTAGTTCGCTCTTTACTAGGTTGCAGCTACCGCTGCAACCATGATCACAACTTGAAATTCTCAGTTTTATAGAAAGAAATAACTGGATCTCCAGAGTCCATATTATGGTTGATAAGTTCTTCATTTCGAGTAATACTAGATGAGACCAGGATGTTACCCGATGAATCAATCTATTATTTTTTATGCTGTTTACCGACTGTAAACTTATTATTTTTATGCCTAAGTTTTTAAGATAATTTTAGTTGTATGCTGTAAGTTACTGATATCACTGCTCCTTTAAGACTACGAAAATATTTATAGATTAGTTTGTTACTGTGAAGCTACGAATTTACTTCTGACTCCTAAATCAATATTCTTGTTTCTTATACTTGACTTTTGTGTTTTCAGTAAAGCGTTAGTTTTCTGTAATCCTCCAAACATAGAGAAATATCACCAGTTCATTTATTCGCACTAGTTTTATTGATATACGTTAGATAGGCTGTCAAGTAATAATTTTTCTTCGTTTTAAGTTTCAACTTCGCTCTTTGCTTCCCACTGAAAAGCTTTTTTTTAAAAATTAATATTTTAGATAAGTACCACCTTTTTCAAACAGTTCGTGGTAACGAACTGTATGTAAGGAGTGACCCGGCTCAATAGTAACCGAAACTCTAAAAAACGGATAGCAATAGATACATCAAAAGAATCAGATTTTATGTTGATTTCAAATATATAAGTTTCATCGAGTTTAATCTTACCCATCAAAAGTTACGCGAAAGAGAAAATTTGCCTTATTTTCAAAAAAAGGGGGAGACACTCCCTAAAAGTCATAGAATTGTTTTAAAAAGTTGAGCTGTGAGAAAAAGTCAAATTTTAGCGTAAAGAGCGGGGCGTTGAGGATCGGAGAGCCCTTTTCATATGCGGAATAATTTCTGTTCGTTTTAAGTTTTAATGTCGCTCCTTACTTTCAATTAAGAAAACTAGTTGTTTTATTTAATTTCTGAACGTTTTTGAATTAATGCAGCGTTGATTTTGGCTCACCGTACATGAATAATAAAAAAAAATTGTATATCAATTTTACTTTATCTTTGGCTAAATGGCTTTCTCGAGATTTTGATCTGAGGTAATTTTTTTTTTTTAATTTGATTTCTGATAGTTTTTTCAATAATGCTGGGAAATCCGGCGCTCCCCCTGAAAAATTCTGTATACTTCCCAATAACCAATACTATATGTAAACATTGGGCAAAGTTCATAACTTGCAGACCTTCCCCCGGGGACTCTGGGGATTAAATCATCCTCATAGACATAGATATTGTATTTTTCGACCATGCCGAACAAAATGGCTATCTCAAAATTTTGATCGAGTGACTTGGGGGGAAAATGAGCGTGGAAGGGGGTCTTATTACCCTCCATTTCTTTGGTCACTTAAAATGGGCACTAGAACTTTTAGTTTCCGTTTGAATGAGCCCTCCCGCAATATTATATGACCATTGGGTTGATACGATCACCCATGGAAAAAAAAACGCATCCGTGATCTTTCTTCGGCAAAAAAAATCCACATTTTTACAGATAGCAGTTTGAAACTTTTAAAATAGGGTTCTCTGATACGCTGAATCTGATGGTCCGATTTTAATTAGTTGCTTTTTGTGCCCAATTGTTTCTTTGGCTACCTGGTTATAGGTTTCCTTTAAGGCGGTCCAGGTTTTCTTCACGCTAACAACGTTGTCCAGGTCTAGGGCCATGCTATCAAACCTGTTTGTTAGCTGCATAGTAAACTCGTGTTGCACTTTGGTGTTGGAGAGTTTATCTGAGTCGTAGGCAGGACTTCCTTTGGTTTGGGTTTTCTGCGTGGCTTTCAACTTGAGAGCTAGCTTTGCAATCATCAAGGCATGGTCAGTAGCAACATGGTCAATCTGGTTACGTGTTCTTGGGTCTGAGGAGTTCCATGAAAACCTATGTATGATTTTGTGTTGAAAAAAGGTTCCTCCTATGATAAGGTCGTTCGTTATCGCAAAATCAACTAACAGTGTCCCGTTCTCGTTTACTTCGCCGAGGCCTTGGCTCCCAAGAACCTCAGGACAGTATGAATTGTCGCTCCCCACTTTGGCATTGAAGTCACCAACAAAACAGACGAGATCGTGACGGGGGATATCTTTGGCAACGGCTTGCAGGGTGTTGTAGAAGTCGTCTTTTGAGGTTTCGTCTGCATCATTAGTTGGCGCATAGCATACAACTACTGTTAGTTTTGCCTGGCTGCCTGTGAAACGTGCTACGATGATCCTCTCATTTATAAGTTCTAACTGTAAAAAAAAAAAATGTTGACTGAAAAAAGTGTATTTTTTAGAATGGACGAATTTGTTTTCTGGTGTACTAAGGGGTCTGCAATTACCTTTTTGGGACCTGATTTGTCACTGATACGACTGAGCTATTTACTACATTAAAGAATTCTGCTTCACAGATGGATTCAGTCAGTGCACTGGAGTTATTTTACTCGACCTGTCCGTAAAATTGGGCAATAATAACTGATTAGGGACATGTTATAATTAAAAGTAAAAGGTATGAAATAAAACTTTCAAAAATATTCCTCATTTTCTTCTTCCGAGAATTCAGATGGGGCAAGGTCAGATTCCCTGCATGTCCTACTCGTTCCACGGCTGGAGTATAAGCTGCAGCATCCTTTCATTTTTGAGCAGCTACAGTCTTTTCTACATCTTGCACTTTTGCATCTGCAGTAAGCTTCCAGGCTTGATGCTTCTTTACAGTTTGAGACGACCAGATCTACTCCCCCTTCAGCCATCTTCCATCCATGGAGGAGTGGATCTGGAATGCTCGGCCGAGCCTGTACTGACGATAAGAATATCTATGTAGCGAATATGGCGCTTCGTATGCATGGCTCGAAGATGTCGTCAGAAGGTGGCAGTCTTCTCACATCTTGTTTCTGGCACTAAATGTAAGCCCTTACACTGGCCATTGAATTGAATTTGGCCTGTTTACCGTACATTTCAATGACCAGGGATTTTGATAGGTTGGAAACTTCTCTAAACACGTCGACTGAAAGCTTTCCTTCTGCATCCTTGATCAGTTCCGTCACAGACACCATTTTTGAGGCAAAAGTTGCAGACTCCGCGGTGTTTAAGAAAGAAGCTTTCCCGACGCCGAAGAAAAAGTTCGTTGTGTCACACCCTGACAGACAGTGCACGAACGTTTACATAATCTGCTCCTCTTTGGACAAGTGGACTCCATCCGCCAGCTCGTGTACTGGGATAATGTAATTCGGGAACTTCAAGAAAAGTTTGCTCAGTCCCTCAGCTTGAAGCTCTTCATAAAAATGAACAATGGCTGCTGCCACGTCTGTTTCGTTGGCATGCACAACGATGCTACAAGCGTAATGGCTAGCGTACTTGGCATGTGTCATAAGGCGTTGGTCAGCTTCTTCGTGACTGGAGTACAAGCATTCCTGGTAGTCACAGTATTCCGGTAAAGTTGAGCTGCAGCTACGCTTGACCTGAAACACTTTGAATCTCTCCTTGAACCCACATGAGAGAAAAAGGTTGAGTGCGATGAGAAGCTGATCACCCATCTGCTCCGAGGTTTCATACAAAATTTCGAGGAGCCGGCTTTTAGACGCTGAGCTTGCAAGTACGGCATCCCGTTCTTCAATTGTGCAAAGAGCGGAATCTGGAGGTTTTTCCCTTTCCCTCTTTGGAGTCTGCATGCTGATTTCAAGGAGATCGACTCTCCGGTGTCCGTGAGCTCCCCAAACAGTCCGTTGTACCGATCTGCGACAATGTGGACTTCAGATCATTCAGCAACGATAGAAGCAATCTTTCCGCAAAGGATTTGACTATTTCAAACCTGGCAGGTCGATATGACTTTATCTTGGACATTAGGTCAATGATGTGTACTGCAGCTGATGTTGTTTCTTTGGATTTTAAAGTCGCCGGTCAAGCTGCAAGTCCTCCTTTTTTCTTAGCCAGTTCAAGAGCAAAGCTTTGTTCCCCGTCCTTATTTTCCAGCTAGAGGATGTCTTGGTTGATTGTTGCGGAAGATGTTCAATAATGGATGGAGAGAAAGGAAGAATCGCTTTTGTGAGGATCTTTGCAACTGCTTTCTCCTTTTCTTCGCCGTAGCTCAACTGACTAGTAATGATTAGAGCTCAGGAGATCGGTTCTAGGGACACCCTTTACTTTCTGAGTTTTACTCTCTGAAGGGAAAGTTCGGAGTGCAACCTTTTCCACATCTTCTTTCCTGTTGCACCGAAAGTCCTCAACCGCCTATTTTTGTTTTGTGGCTACGCAAGTAATATCAGAAACAATCTTCTCATCGTCCATAACTTCTGACGTGACAGTATTCACTAGGTCAAAGTCCACTCTGCTGAACGGATTGCCACATGTAGTGAAAACGTCTCGAATTCTATCTCGCGGAAGTTGTAATCGCGTCGTCGTCTACTGATTGTCTTTGTGATGTTTCAGTGTCTCTGTGGATACGTTGACTACTTGCAGGAAACCATTGCTGATGGCAGTAGAAATCGGTAAGGTAAGAATCCAAGCTTCAGTCTGTCTCTCATCCATTTGTTCTCCTATTATTCCGGCCGTCGTCGTTGCATCCTTGTTCACTGTACATTCCAGTATCCTTTCATGAACTTCCTGTGTACATCAGGAAAGGTTTGTGGTAAACTTCGCATGTCTGATAGGTACTGTATGAGACATCTTGTATACTGGGGATGGTGAGCCACCGCCAAGTATGGCAACATCCGAGCAGTTGCTGTCAAATGAGACTCCCATTCACAGTTTCGTTCAGCATGAATGAATTGCATCGCTATTTCAAGTATTTTCAAGAACTGCCGTCAAAAAGCAAACGTGGGTGACACATTTCGCAGGGTGTCGAAGGCATTCATTATGGGAGCCAAAGTGATTAAGGTATCGTTTGCCTCCTGAAATGCAGTTCACGTGTCAGCACTGTTTGCCAATGAAGTCCTGAATAACTCAATGGCACTACCCAGCTGGTCCAGACGGGATAAGTCTTCTTGTGCTTCGGAATAATACTCTTCCAATGACACCCAGTAGAGGGCTAGCAAGACCTCTTACAGTATACAGTAGGCATTGATGGCTTGGTAGTAGCTTTTCCCTTGAAATACCTTTTCGCAAGTACGAGGAAGCAGCACCTTTGTCTGCACTACAATCTCTTTGAGTCCAGAGCTGTCCATTATCTTACCAACTGCCTTGAGATAGTTGAGCAGGAGGTGGATGCCTTCCATGCGTAGGATTACGTTTTTGAAATCATCCAGGTATTTACTTTTTACTCCCTGTGCTAGCTGATAAATGAAGAAATTTTGCGTGACCACCGTATCGTCACATCTGACACCTTTACTTATCGCCATGAACGTTCGTAGAGATTTTTCGACTGTTGCATGGTTGTTTGGTGCTTCAAGAAGGAAAGGCAAGTAAAACACGTTACTTTTAGGAACATTTTCCTTCGAGACTTTATTGCAAATCGTTCGATAGCTTGGTAAGGACGGGGGACTTTATTCTGTGGCCACAAGCTGTGTTGGGCATTCTCTAGCCAGCATTACTGCCTTATCCAGGTGTCTAATTTCTTTTGGAGTCTCGAGAAGTAAGTTAACAGGAAGGAGTTCATTCTCGATCATCGTTTTCCTTAAGATCTTCGATTCCTGACACTTGATTTCAAGCTGTTCTTTCGGTAGACATTCAACTGACCTGTGGCGACTTTTGATTGGCTGTTCTTTGAGAGCTCCGAGGTCTGCACCATTGCCATACTAGTAATACGAGTCGATGTGCCATGGGGGGAGGACCATAGAAAGTCGAGGTTGTCGTGCATGAATTGGATCAAAGAATCATCATCTTTTAGTATGCCAGGAGGAACATAGACGCTGTGTGCTGTGGTGTGAGTCCTCATTTCGTCTACCGCTGTTGCGAGGAGTCGTCGAATGGTATTGTACGATACCCCAGAACGACTTTTATTCAGAACTTGAAGGATATTTCTGCTTCGAGTTTTATGATAAACATAAACTGAAACCCCAATATGTTTCGGGGTTTGAACGTAAAGCCCGGAAAATAAAATATCTTGGGCGATGTTCATAAGTCTTTGTTCTGTCTTCGGCATACAGTCCCGTTTTACCTCTGGATTGTCCCACGCTTCTTCTTCTTCAAGAAGGTAAACAAGAAAGTTGTGGAGCTCTTTTGTATCATTTAGGGATCTGGTCGGGTGTTATTTGCGCGTCTTCTGCTTTGGCGTTTTTGGCGATTCCTGAAAGACGAGGCGAAACAATAAAAAGTGAAATACTAGTAAAGACAAACCTTTGAGGATCAAATAATAGAGTTAATTAGCTTTTTAAGCTTTTTAACCATCAATTTGCACCAGTATGGCAGGTGGCAGTAAACATAACCATAACAAAGGCACGAGAACGATGCAGTTTCATTTACTTAGCAATGAACAAGTTAAGTTTTAAATTTTGTTACCATAGATGATCGAGTCGAAACTTCGACCTCAGATTAAACTATGAAGCGCACTTTGGTGGTCGCAATTCCCGAAATAAATGTAATCAGCAGGTTCAAAAATATCGTTTCCAAAAGTCAGAACTCATATATCAAATTTTTTTTTACAAATAGTTATTTGACGACTTTTTCAACTTTGGCTCCCCGACTATAAATGACTTGACCAAAATGAGGGGTAGAGTAACTTGGGTGAATTTTCTGAATCGTCGTGATACCAAGATCACTTGCTATCCGGTACTGACACCCAAGAACCCGAAAACTACACCCTAGTCGATGTTTTGAGCCATAGTTCTAACGAACCGATCATGTCACATAAAATAACTGTTTATCTGCCTAAATAACACGAATTAGCTGGTGTTTACCTTTTGACAGTATTACATCATCACTTCAGGGTCAATGACTTTCTATTTGTCCAGGAATGATTAATTCTACCTGCTGTCACGTGATGAAAAAAAAAACAACTTCCCGCTACGTAGCAAAATTCCTATTATCGGGTACACTCGCTAAAAAAGTTGCATACCCCTCAGAGACAATAATTTAAACTTTTTTTCTTAGCTCAATGTGTTCGGAATTAAAAGAGCTTTCTTTTTTAATATGAAAAAATTACTTTATCTAGAAGAAATTTCGAGTTTTTAGCTTTTCTGTTAGAAATTTGTTGACAAAAATCTGATTTTTTTTTAAATGCAGTAAAAAGTGTAGTATTTTTATGGTTTTTTTTTACAAACAAAAATCATATTCGTGTAGCCCCAAGTCTCTTCTTTCGATTGATGTAAAAGTACGCTGGATTTGATCAATTTTATCTGTAAAAAAAAAAATAGAATCGTCGAACCCCATTATAGGCCAAATTGGGTGTTTTTGGCCTATATCTCAGAAACACCCCAACGGCGAACATTCGCCCTACGATATTCGTTTTCAGCATGGTCGACTACCCTGGGATCCACCCTTAACATTTTTTTACCTTCCGGTATGGGTACTAATCGAGATAAGCGAGATACAGAATCCGGCGCTCTGACTATAAATATGAGCAATATATTTTTTTTTTTTTATGAGCTATTAAAAATCTATCTAAGATATTCTGGTAGCCCGCTAACTCCATCCCTCAAGAAACGGCATAAAAAGTGCCTTTTTTTTGCCATATGGCACTTACGCACTGCGAAATTTATATAAACCACGTACATATGAGAAATAGCTTTTGAATGAGCTCTTAAGCATCTCTCTATGATTTTCTAGTAGCCTGCTAGGCGTGGAAGAAGAAAAAACGACCGTTTTGACATTTTTTAACTTTAGGTACTATGCGCTGTGGTTTGCTCTTTACTAGGTTGCATCTAATGCTTCAACCAGAATTTTCTGCCAAACTGTCATTTTTATTTGAAAAAAGTAGACTTATCAGTTAACTAAGTTCTGTTAAATCGAACGCAACTCTAATGAAGATGATGAAAGTCCAAAAATAGGGACATTCTAGGACCTCTCGATCATCCAGATTACATTGGTGACCTTGAAATTTTCATTTTAAGGTAGAGAAAGATCACGGGTAAAGTTTTCACAAAAAGGTTGATTCGTTGTTAGCCAAGATAATTTCAGCCTACTTCATTATATTGACTGTTTCAAGCCTCCCCTTCCTATACCTGACGGTCTGTTCCTAATTTCTTGTACGGCTCACGTTATAGCAACTTTGAATTTTCTGCCAAACTGTCCGTTTATTTGAAAAAAGTAGACTTATTAGTTAACTAAGTTCTGTTAAATCGAACGCAACTCTAATGAAGATGATGAAAGTCCAAAATGGGGTTCTTTCATAAAGAAAGAACATGCAAAGATTCGATTTGGCAAGAATTATTTCCCTAGCAACTAATGCAGCCTGTTCACTGGTCTGATCATGGTTTCAGCGATAGCTGCAGCCTAGGAAGATTTGCCTGTAGTAACCAAAATCTACAGGCGCGTAAAAAAAACTAGTGATATGAGAAACGTCTCCTGGCTGAGACAAAAAGGAGAATCACTTTTTTGTATAAGTAGCACTGTTGGTCCTCTTTATTTCTTCTTTCTTCTTCGCCGCATCTAGGGTTCACTCTAGCATCTTAGAGAGCTGTTTAAGAGCTGATTTGAAATGACGTTGCAATATCTACGCGCTTTTTATGCAATAAAGGAATATTTCATTTGAAATATAGGCACTGTTCTATTAGCTGGGCAACATGCGAGACAACATGCATTTGAATGCATTGGATCTTTTTGGCGTTTTAAACCAACTGTCTTTAAAAATTGATAATATTGTCGATTATGTTTATTACAAAAATTGCGTAATTAGTCTTTTGAATGTTTTTAGGTCTCCAAAAGCTCCAAGCCTTTGAAAGACATGTTGTTTATGGTTGTTGGTGATCTTTCTAGACAAGCCGAAGAAGTTGAAGATATCATTACGACATATGGGGGTAAAATTGCGACTAGGAAGATGACAGCTGGTTTTGTGGCTGTTATATCTTCTCAAGGTTTGTTTACTGTAACAATAGGATATACTTTACCCTACAGTTACAGTATGGTACAGTATACCTGTAGTGCATAGAGTAGAACAGTGGAGTATATTGTAGTTTATAGTTTAAAATTTAAATTTTGTATCCATCGTCTTAGTTTCTATATCATATAAGTAGGCCTAGGTGGTAAATATAAGTTTTGTACCCTTCCTTTCCATTTAAATTCTTTAAATTCCTATAATGGCCGCTTTAAAGTTCTTATATTCATATTTTCATTGTGATTCTGCATTCATTTTTTTTAACAGAGCATGAGTAACTTAAAAGAGTGGAAACTGGCACTAATGTTGATTAAAAACCTCAGCGCCATCTAGAATCTTGTGACACTTGGCTTTTTTCAGTGTAATAATAAGAATAATTAATTTAATGTGCTTAGTTAGTAAAACTAGTGTAGTAAAAAGTGTCTGATCTTAGTTCCTGACAGAAAAACAGTAATAAAGCTTAAAAAATGCTAATGTCGGCAAACTTTAGATGGCGTAGATGGTTTTTTGCCCACATTAGTGACAGTTTCCGCTCTTATAAGTTACCTATATTCTGTGCTAATGCCTATAAAATAGAATAAGTAACCTCTTTTTTTAGGAAACCAAATCAGTGTTAATTTTGAGCATAAATATAAGTGTAATGAAGATTAAACACTCAAGACAAAGTAGTTTGCAGAATTGCTTTTAAAGGGTCGTATTATTATGATAATTTATTATGTTTTTTTCCCAGGCGTAAAATATATTAGTCGCCTATCTCAAAGCTATAATTTAGCAAACCATGCGCTATGAAATTGGATAGGGTGAAATACATAAAAACAAATTTTTTATTGAAGAAAAGGCTGATGCAACTGTGGAGAAGGATGGGAGCCACTGCGAGAAGAATACATAAAAAAAAATAAAAATAGTTAAATGTAGACCCCGGCGCCGCGCCGGCGGATCGACCGGTCGCCGCTGACGAGAGGGCCGGTCGAGCGCCACCGAAGTTTCGTAATGCCGCCGGCGCGCCACAGGCACGCCGCCACCGGCACGCCACAGGCACGCCGCCACCGGCAGAGGCGGTGGCCTTCGGTCGACTTTAAATTATTTTTGCGGCAATTCTTTATTGCGTCAACAGCAAAGTCGGAGCTTTTCGTTCTCGTGTGGTTTAGTATTTCGATTTCCCTGATTAGAAATCAAGCAGAGCTTGCACTATCCCCGAATTTTCGGGTATTTCCCCGAAAATCTATGTGTCACCCCGAAAAAAAATTTGCTTCCCCGAATCCCCGAAAATCACGCAATCACGGTTCTTCACTGCTCTCCTGTTCATTAATTTTCGTCTCTTTTGTTACTTTGCATAAAAACCAGATAGATGCAATATGCTTTTGTAAATATTACAATATACACAGTTCTTCATATGTTGACAAAAAAAGTATCGTCTTTTTGAAATGAGTTTAATTCATTTTGAATACAGTTTCCAATCATTATTTCTTACATCATTCGTATTCAAGAATTTTTTTTTTCAAGTTGAATAGAATTATAGTACGCATTCACTTCCATACAGCTTCAGCCTTTTGTTGGGTTTGGAAATTGACAGCCGACAGATTGTTTCTACAGCTGAATTGTAAGTTTGCAGATTTTTTTTTGTTGCTATTTTTAGATAAGATTTTCTTAATTTTTAATGCTCAATTATTGAACGCCTGATAGAAAATACAATCTTCTTTTTGAACATTTTTACCCCCCCCCCCACAAAAAAAACAACCTTCGATTGAGACAAAATTTAGCTATAGACTAAGCTATGTACAAGGTTGGGGAATTAAAGATTGATCCGGAAGTTACCCCAAAAATATGATTCATAAATAAATTGTAAATTATTGCCTATAGGGGGGGGGATAGGGGGCTATCATTTTTAAATGATAATACCTCATTTTTTTTTATTGAAAGCAGGGATGCCAAAAAGATAATTATTTTTTTCATTTAAAGTGGAGACAGAAGAAAATGATATCAAATTCCCTGGGAAACCATTGAAATATTTTGATAGAACCAGGGCCCCGCATTAGAACTTGTTCAGTGTCTTGGGTATTTTGCGATTTCTCATAGGCTACTTGCCTCATTTGGCTTTTGCGTGTGCTCCCTTTTAATTAGATTCTTTGGATCTTATGGAATGCCATGGCAAATCTATCACTCAGTTTTCCAATAATTTGAGGTATATCTGAATAGTTTCGACATTTTTGTTGTTGTCTTTGTACCCCTTTACTCATTACCCTCAATTTTCTTTCAAGGAACACTAAGCTGTTTAACGTTATTTTTCGTGTTTGTTTGAACCATATAATGACCTAGTTAATTATTAAGTAAATTATTTTTCTAATGAAAGCTGAGACAATATCCTATCAAGGTGGTATCCAGAGGGGGGGGGGGGAGGGAGGTATTAAATTTAAATAATAGCTTGAAATTTTATTTATTGAAAGCAGGGATCCCAAAAAGTTGATTTTTTTAATTTAAAGCAGAGACGGCATCTCCTATCAAGGTGGTAACAAGACGGGGGGGGGGGGAGGGGGTATTGAGCTATCATATTTAAATGATAATACCTCGATTTTTTTTAAAGCAGTGGTGCCAATAAGTTAATTATTTTTTTTTTATTTAAAGCAAAGGTGGTATCCTATCATGATGATATCCAGAACGGGGGGGGGGCATAGAGAGTTATTATATTTAAGTGATTGTACCTTGATTTTTTTTTACTGAAAGCAGGGATGACAAAAAGTTGAAAAGTTGACAAAATTAACAAGATTTTCGTGAGTTATGCTTGATACAGCACTTGCATGGTTTTATCGTCCAAAGGGAAAGGGACATATGCGTCCAATCCGTTTTTTTTTTCTTATTGATGAAACGGGTTTACTTTGAAAACATTCATTCATAAGTACTAGGCAGATTCACACTAAAACGAATTGGTGTGACGAAAGCGATATCGACATCCCCACCTAACGTTGCGCTCGAGTAACAATGGCACCCTTGGTCCAGTGCTCAAGTTACATTAAAAGCCCAGGTCATAATAAAAACTTTCAATTTGAGAGGTTCAAGGAGGAGTCTTTGACAGTCTTATGACCTCAGGGTACTAGATGTTGCAACGTTCTTACGTATCTACAGTTGTTTGGAAAATTCGATCTTTGGTAATCAAATGATTACCAAAAATATGCGCAAATGTAAACATTTGGAATATTATAACACTTTTTTCAAAGCTTTGAAGAAAAGCAAAAAAGTCTAAATACCCCTAACTGCGCTTGAAAGCTATTTTAAAAAGAAACTCTTTGGAGATTTCCATGGAAATGACCATAGCAGAAGCTTTGAGCCTGGGTGGGGATCAAAGAGGAGTCTTTGAGTATTTTGACCACAGGTGATTTATTGTTGCGACTTTTTTAAATTTGGTAATTCTTGTGAGCATTTGGAAATCAAAGCTTAAACTCAATAACTGATACTAAGTGTCCTAACATTTTGCTTGGATTAAAAGTGACGAACTAGGATGAAAATTTCAACATCTTCCTGGAGCTACTTCAGTCTGCATATTATTTCATTTAATTGCACTTAAAACGGATGAGCTTTTCATTTTTTACTTAAAAAAAATAGCTGGCACTTCATTTGTCTTCATAGCGAATAAACTATTAAGTGTTTTTTTGCGTCATTGTAATTGAAGTGTTCATCATGTATTTTTCAATTTGATAAATTTACTCCTTTTAGACGCAGTTTATAATTTGACTGATATTAGGTATTTATCAGTTTATAATTTGGAATGAATCCCCAAAAGAAAAAATGAATAATATCCAAAAGAGCAGCCAAAAGCAATAAAAAAGCAGCAGTTCAGCCTTAGCCTACATGACATATTTTCTATAAAGAAGCCAAAAAAAACTTTAAAATGCATTTTTTTTAAATTGTTATTAAAAACCAGTTTTTAATACAAGAAGGCTTCTTAGGAATCAAAAAAAAAAAAAAAAAAAAAAAAAAAAAAAAAAAAAAAAAAAAAAAAAAATCAATATCGAAGTTATCAACTTTTTTAAAGGTGACAAAACAGATATAGGCAAAGGGCATGATGAAAAATTTCATTTTTATAATTATTTATATTAAGAATACATAGCTAATAGATGCTTCAACTACTCGTATTATGCAAGGGTTCTGAAACGCCACAGCCATTTCGTTTCTACCAGATTTCTACTTCTCTTGATGAATAACGAAGAAGACCAGTTTCCAGCCAGCAACTTGTGAATTTTTGAACCCATGAATAGGCTCAAATCTGTTGCAAATTTAAGCTGTGATTTGAGAAAGACTGATGAAAACATTAATGTTTGCGGTCAACATTGATCGCGCCGGCGGCGCGCTGCCGACGTCTTACCAGTGGCGTGGTGCGCTGCTTTTGGTCCCGCCGCCGCTGGTATTCCCTCATTGGCGTGGCGCCGGGGTGTAGTTAAATATACTTACCAGGCATATGGGCAGAAAGGTTCAATAGAAAAAAATATAATTGCCGAGAAATTTGCTAAAAATTTGGTAAGCCCCCTAGAATAATGTAGTAATAATAGTAATTAATGAATATTTTTATCGCAGAAAAGCTCAACGAAGGAGATAAGGTACAAAAGTAAAGATGAGATTACAGTTATTAGAAGAAGAAAAAAAAGTGGAAAAGAAATGTAAGTTTATTTCATTACTTACCTATTGTTTTTATTGTTCTATTATCACACATTTCGTATTGACGAACGGTAAGCAAGAAGCGACCCTACTCAATGGTAACCAGATTTTAAAAATAACTGTATTTTGATATCAATGGATATATCAATTGAATTGGAGTTTTATGCTTATTTTAAATATATCAGGTTAGTCTTATCCTTCAAAAGTTACGATCTTGGGTAAATTTTCCTGATTTTCGAAAAAATGGAGAAAACGCCCCCGAAAATTCATAGAATCTTAATTAATTTAATAAAAATCTGAATTAACCTATTAAAGAATTTTAATTAGATTCTGCGTATCAGAGAACCCATACTGTAGAGGTTTCAAGCTTCTATCTGCAAAAATGTGGAATTCTGCACTTTTTGCCAGAAGAAACATCACGGATTTGTGTTTATTTGATTTTTTCTTTTTTTTTTGTTATTTTTGTTTTCCCTTTGGGGTTATCTTATCTACCCAGTGGGCCTAGAAGATCGGAAAAGGGTTCATTCAACGGAAATTGTGAGTTCTACCACCCTTTTTAAGTGACGAAGAAAATTAGAGGGTAACCAGGCCTCCTCCCATGCCACTTTTTCCCCAAAATCGTCCAATCAAAATCCCGAGATAGATATTTTATTCAGCATAGTTGAAAGGCCAAACAACTATGTTTTTGGAGATAAAATGAACCCAGAGCCCCCTGGGGAAAGGTCTTTAAGTTATAAAACTTGCCCATTGATTACATATAGTATTTGTTATTGGGAAATGTGCATACATTTCATGAATGAGGAGGGGAGGACGAATCTTTTACTGGGGGACTTCATACGGGGAGCATTTTCTATGGAGAGGGAATTCTCTACGGGTTGAACTTTTCAAGGGAAATTGTATACTGGGGGAATTTGCCAGAATTCCTATACGCAATTTCTCTTCATGTCTTTCTTTCTCTTTACTTGCTCAATTTCACACGTGAAGGTGTTATGGACAATTGTCCGGGTTGGAACTACGCTTAAGTTCCAATTTTGTCCCAATTCTTTAAAAACGACTCCTGAAACACAAGGGTCGTTTGATTAGAACAATAAGTAAGTTTTTTTTTACAAATGATGAAAAGCTTGAATGCAACATTTTCTTATCTATATATTTGGTTGGGCAGATCAAAGTAAAGTATAAATTAAAGTCGTCAATTTTTAAGGGGGAGGGCATGAACTGTTTTAGGGAATATACCTGCGAATGAATCAATCGCTTTAGCAAAAAATTGGAGACCAAAGACTTGATTTCAGAATTGCTCAATCAAAGTTCACTCAGACGGATGGGGTGGTTGAACAGGGAGTGAACAGGGGCTGATCATGAAGAATAAAACATTTTATGACTAAAAACTGTCAGGTGGAGGTCATTGAAGTGTATATCCATAGAGTTTTTTTTTAACTGAAAGTAAGGAGCGACATTAAAACTTAAAACGAACAGAAATTATTCCGTATATGAAAGGGGCTGTCCCCTCCTCAACGCCTCGCTCTTTACGCTTAAGTTTGACTCTGTCTCACAACTTTGTTTTTTAAAACAATAAAAAACTTTAGCGTAAAGAGCGAGGCCTTGAGGTGGGGACAGCCCCTTTCATATACGGAATAATTTCTGTTCGTTTTAAATTTTAATGTTGCTCTTTACTTTTAGTTGAAAAAACTAGTTTTTTTAATTTAATTTCTGATCGTTTTGCTGGAAATCAGGCACCCTTTTTATTGAAATGTCCCTTCCCCCAAGGAAACATCTTCCATGGAAGGATCCTCCCCCGTAACCCCCTCCTCTGACACCCCCCCATCAGGAAAAAATCCATCCTGAAACGTCTTGATACTTTTCATTAACCAATATTATATGTAAACAATGGGCAAAGTTCATAGCTTCCAGTCCTTTCCACCGGGAACTGTGGGGGATTAAGTTATCTTCGAAGACATATTTATTATATTTTCGAATATGCTGAACAAAATGGCTATCCCAAAATTTTTATTGGGTGACTTTTGAAAAAAAATGAGCGTGGGAGGGGGCCAAGTTCCCTCCAGTTTTTCTGGTCACTTAAAAAGGGCACTAGAACTTTTGATTTCCGTTCAAATGAGCCCTCTTACGATATTCTAGGACTACTGGATCGATACGATCACCCCTGAGGAAAAAAACAAACAAATAAACACGCATCCGTTATCTTTCTTCTGACAAAAAATACAAAATTCGATTTTTTTTTCTTCGAGCCCCCTCCTCTTTTCCTTCATCCTATTCCTCCTGAGGTTTCAGCTACTTCCTTTAAACTCATAGGTGTTTCAGTATCTTCTTATTTGAAGTGCGTCACCCATATAAATAATATCCTCCGTCAAGCAAACTTGTCACTTTCTCTTCTGAAACTTCTCAATAAATTTAACTGCCTCCCATCTCAGGTTCTAAGAGTATATATTTCTTTTGTACGTCCTTTGGTCGAGCACGCTTGTCCTGTCTGGCCTCTCAGTTGAAGCAACCAAAAAAATTCAAAATATTCAAAAAAGAGCCCAGAGGATTATTCATAAAGAAGGCAAGGTCCCATATTTCTACCTCCTTAAAACTTCTAAACTTGATACCCTCGACTCCAGAAGAAAAAATTTATGCCTCCGTTTTTGGCGTTCAGCACAAATAAACCCTCTTACTGAAAACCTCTTTCCTAGCCTTCACTCACCCTTAAGAAATCGCAACCCCGTATAGTATCCCAACCCATCTCTGTCCTTTCTTCCATACCCTTTTCTACCTTAGCCTACGTTATAAAAAACTTTTATTCTCTTTTTTACAAATACAATCAACCAACATCACCACCTCTTAGTTTGCCAAAAATATAAATTGTTTTGTGTATATTATTTTTTAATTTTTGAAAATTTGGTTATTTTATTTTGTTATTCTTTTTATTTTTTCATATTATAACCTATAAAGTATTTATAATTATGACCTATATTACTGACTTTTGTATTTTGTGTTTTCTGACTGTTACCTGTTGTGTTTCGTTACAGTGGTTATGTTGTTATTGTATTACTTTGTTATTGTTTTTTTTTTTACCGAAAAATGCAAATTCGGCCCACTAGGGTTTGTGATAATCTTTTTGCCAATAAATATTTATCTATCCATCTAAATCCATAAGGGTATTGGACGTCTGGATATTGGTGACGTCAACCATTTAAAAATACTTATCTGCAATTAAGGCCCAAAAGTTCCCTGAAGTCATAACCTATCTAGATTGTTCTTTTTTTCACATCGAATAATTGTAGTATCCAAATTTTAAGAAGAAAAAAAATTATTGTTGTTTTTGATAAAAAAAATTAGCAAAGGGGATAAAAATGCACGCGTTGTTTCTAGAGGAATTTTCTTGATTTAGTAGGAAATGCATTATGTAATATGATGATACTGGTCTAACAGGTTCTGTAGATAAAGTAAAAAAAAAAAAAAAAAAAAAAAAAAAAAAAAAAAAAAAAAAAAAAAAAAAAAAAAAACAGAGGCTAGAAAAGCTCAATGATTATTCTAACTGAGAAAACTCTACCGTTTGTTTTCAGCAAAGATCGTTTTTCGTCAGCTACAGGGAGGACGAGTAGTTGATCCGGAATCAAAATTGGTCAACGAAGCTGATGTCTACGTAGCTATGGATGGCACCCCATATAGTGCTGTTCTAGGTGACGCTGAAAAAAAATTTTTTTTGAAGTGTCAGGTACTCGAGAAAACAAACCGTAAGTTTAACATACTTCTGCTGCTTTTTTTTCTGTTACGTTGCTTTTAGAGCTTCCCTGTGGCTTAGCAACTTATATAAGGATTGAAGTAGGTATGGATACGAGCGAAAATGATAAGCTTAATATTCATTGAAGGGGGGCCAATTCTTGGCATCAGGCGTGTTGTATCGGACAAAATTGAGCGATCACAAACATCATTTGTTTATGAATGGAAAACCAAAATTTGATTTTCTGTAGATACCTCTCACAATAAGGAACTCTTGAAATTTTTTCCAGATTTATTATTAGTTGAATTTTCTCAAAAACTGCATTTATAATTTTGGCCAAAGTGTCCGAACCAACCCCACCTATTAGGGTTGTATCGTATAGGCTGGGGCTTGAACCGGACAACTTAAAAAACAAAAAAAAATCTACCAGTGGTCCTTTACAAACAGTAAATTCGTCTATAACACATTTTTTTTTTTTTTTTTTTTTTTTACTTCGAATGCAGTTGTAAAAAATTATTAAAATCATAAGATTGCCTGATTAAGCCATATCGTATGGTGAGAAATCAAATTCGAAGCTACAGCTTTGAGGCACTCTACTGATTCCTTTCCTTCACAAGAAAAAGGTTTTGGGAGACATTGGAGAATATCATTATCATCGACACTTGCATCATCTTCTGCCTCAGGGACGACAAACCTTTCGCTTTTCTTGCGCATGAAACTA
This sequence comes from Artemia sinica, assembly GCA_027921565.1. Taxonomy (NCBI): domain Eukaryota; kingdom Metazoa; phylum Arthropoda; class Branchiopoda; order Anostraca; family Artemiidae; genus Artemia; species Artemia sinica. The sequence continues at coordinate 44,047,927 of CM051267.1, forward strand.
ATCGTAGCTTCACCTTCAGCAATGTCCTGCTGGGCTATCAAACTGTTATCCTCACTTGTTTCATTAGTTTTTTTTTCTGGTAATAACGTCTGATTCTTTTGTACTTTAGGTAAAAAGTACTGGATATTCCAAAAGAAAGGGGAAATTGGGTATCGTAAAGCAGATTACACGAGTCTTACAGCTGTACCAAAGGCTGATGCTACGAAGAAATTTAAAGCCATATGTGCAAAGGCTACCGCTAAGGAATGGAGCCCCTTGGACTACGAATCTTGGGCACAGGTAAATAGATATTTCGAAAAAAATTACTATCTCAAGCCCCGATGGGCCGAATTCTAATTCCGAAGTCCATAAAAAACTTAAAAACTAGATTATGATTACAAAAGCACAACTAAAAAATTAGCAAATAATACAAAAAAAAACTACAAATATATCGGAATGATATATCATTCCTTTATCAGTTATGTTAAAAACTGCAAAATGACAACTAGTTGAAAAGATAAAAACTGATAAAACTAAAAAAATTAAATAAAATGCACATTAAAAACTTTGCCCTCTTTAAAAATAATTACTAGAGCTCTCTTTTGGACATCTCTTTTGTGTTGCTTCATTTGAGAGGCCAGGGTGCCACACAGGACAAGTATACTCTAATATGGGATGCACAAAAGAAATGTATACTTGTAGTAAATGTAATTGGGGGCAACTAAATTTATTTAAAAGTTTAAGGTGGGAAAGCGAGGAGTTTGCTTGTCGTAGGATATTATTTATATGGGCATTCCATTTCAAATTGGAAGAAATTGTAACACCAAGGAGTTTGAGAGATGTGACAGAGGTTACAGGAGGAATAGGAGCAAGAAAAAGGGGAGAGGATTTAAGTAAACTTACTGAGACTATTTCGGATCTAGAAGGGCTAACTGTCATGTTAATCTAAGAGGCCTCACAGGCCATATCTTGGAGTATGCCCATTGGGCTGCAAGTGTTTTTATGCCATCTCTAAAACTGTCAAGTCATCAACAAAGTTCTACCTATTGTCATAAAGGATTGAAAGGGTGTTAATCATAAGAGAAAAAAGTAGAGGGCCTAGAATAGTCCCCTGAGGAATTCCATTAAACATGGAGAGATGATTTGAGAAACAATTTAAATATTTAACTGCTTGAGATCTATTAGAGAGAAAAGAAGCAACGAGCTTAACCAGGAAAGTTTCAATGTAGAATTCGTTTATAAGTTTATCTGTAAGTAAATTGAGGTTAATCAAATCGAAAGCTTTTTGAAGATCAATAGAAATCAGCTTAATCCAAGCGTTAGGTATTTCATATAATTTACCAATGGTATCGACAAGATGGATCAGGTAATGAGAGGTTGACGTGGATTTTAGATTAACAAACTGTCTAATGTGGTACAATTCAGCATTTTTGTACTTTTGTCTGTATTCTTTGATCTACAAATATTTTATTTCACCCTGATCTGCTCGGCATAGTCAAAATAAAGGACAGTCAAGCAGTCACCTATTTTTCTTTTTCGTACATTGACACTTCGCTTCCGGTATCCAAAGGTCGACAGAAAAATCTTTCTGTGTATCAACATCAAGTCCTACCGATTGAAAATGAAGCTATAATGAGACTTGGATTCGTGATGGTTGGGTATCTAGTGGAATAAAAACAAAAGCCAACCACCCAAGGTGGTTATCCTCAGTTTGAAAATTTTTATTAAGGAAAAACGAGCCTCCTCAGAGAAATTAAAAGTAAAAGAAATTTTATATAAGGCGATATAGCTCAACTGCATGCATATATATATATATATATAGTATATATATATATATATATATATATATATATATATATATATATATATATATATATATATATATATATGTATATATATATATATATATAATATATATATATATATATATATATATATATATATATATATATATATATATATATATATATATATATATATATATATATATATATATATATATATATATATATATATATATATATATATATATATATATATATATATTTATATATATATATATAATATTAGCCTAAAATTGGGGCTATTGAGAAGAAAACGTGTTAAAATGATTCATTTTACTTGTTTAAAACTTAAAACTAACAGAAATTATTACGTATATAAAGGGGGTTGCCCCCTCCTCAACACCTTGCTCTTTACGCTCAAGTTTTTAGTGCTCTTAAAAAAAACATCTTAGCCTATTGTTCTAATTAAACGACCCTTGTCTTTCGGAAGTCATTCTTACGGAATTAGGACAAAATTCTAATTTTAGTGTAAAGAGCGAGGTGCTGAGGAGGGGGTAACCCCCTTTATATACCTTATAATTTCTGTCATTTTTAAGTTTTGATGTTGCTCCTTACTTTCAGTTGAAAATACTTTTTTTTTTGTTTCTGATCGTTTTTAAATAATGCCAGGAAATCTGGCCCCACCTTCACGGAGAAACCCGCTCCACACGGAAATATCATCTAGACAATTCGATCCCGGTGAAAATTTACCCCGGACATTTACTCTTAACCACTCCGCGCGTAAAATTGAGACGGAAAAGAGAAAGCAAGATATAAAAATAACTTTGTATAAGAATTCTGGCAAATTCCCCCAGTGCATAATATCCCTTGAAAATTTCACTCCCTGGGAAATTTCCTCCCCGTGGAAAACCTCCCAGAAGAAAATATGGCCTCCCCCACCCAATAATGTATGGATACATCTCAATAACAAACACTATGCCCAAACAATGGGCAAATTTATAACCTAAAGACCTATCCCCTGGGGCTCTGGGGGGCCATGTTATACCCGAACGCATGTTTATTGGGGCTTTAACTATGATGAACAAAATGCCTATCTCAAAATTTTGATCAGACGATCTTGAGAAAAAGGTGTGTGAGAGGGGCCTAGCTGCCCTTTAATTTTTGGTTACTTAAAAAGGGCATTAGAAGTTTTAATTTTCGTTTGAATGAGCCCTTTCTTGATATTCTAGGATCACTGGATCGATACGATCACCCCTGGGAAAAAAAAAAATAATAATAAACACGCATCTGTGATCTTTATTCTGGCAAAAAAAAAAAAAAAAAATCCACATCTTCGCTGATAGAAGCTTGAAACCTTAACAATAGAGTTCTCTGATACGCTGAATCTGAGGGTGTGATTTTCATTAAGATCACTTGACTTTTAGGGGGTGTTTCTCCTTTTTTTAAAAAATCAGGAAAATTTTCTCCGGCTCGTAACCTTGGATGGGTAAAACTAAACTTAATGAAATTTATATGTTTGAAATCAGCATAAAAAAGCAATTCTTTATATATATATATATATATATATATATATATATATATATATATATATATATATATATATATATATATATATATATATATATATATATATATATATATATATATATATATATATATATATATATTGGTATAAAAATCCCGTTTTTTAGAGATTCAGTTGCTTTTGAGCCGATTCGCTCCTTAATTACAGTTCGTTACCACAAACTGTTTTGATAATGTAATTAAAAAAACGATTTTATCTCATGACCAGCGAAGTTCTTCTTTGGTACTTGTATTTGTGAAATTTCTGAATTTTGAAGACTAGCATTGATGACAAAAAGACAGTGTGAGGTTTTTATTGAAGTCTGTTGGCTAAATCGTAAAAAAAACTCATGTTCAAAAAACAGAGAATAAAATGCATTGTTTTACAGATAAACTCTTTTCAAGAGGATCGAAAAAATTTCAAAACTTAAATTCAAAATGTCTCCAGGATATGGAAAGTCCAGGAGTTTTTTTACTCCCCATTTGATTCCGTGATCTCCCATTGCCTTTACTGTGCTCCTTAAGACAAAGTCCATCAAAATAATCCATATAAAGGGGGACAGAACACAATCCTGCTTAACTCCTGATTTAATACAAAACCAGCTGCTAGCCTCATTTCCTACCTTAACCGCAGCAGTGTTATTCTCGTACATAGCACTAATCACTTTAATGTTTTTGTCTGGTATACCATACAAGGATAAAACCTTTACTAAAGCTCTTCTTTCAACAGAATCGATTGCTTGCTCATAATCTATAAAACTGAGGACCAAAGGTGTTTGAAAACTCAGGCACTTCTCAGTTATTAGCCTAAAAGTGAAAATTTGGTCGACCACATTCTCTAACTTTTCTGAGACCGCACTGTTCTCCTCTTAAAACTTTGTCTACGGTATCTCTCAGTCTCAAAAGTATCATATTACTTAGTAATTCACTACCTACACCGACCAGACTAATGCCTCAATAATTACTGCACTCACTTATATCCCCTTTCTTATAAAGTGGCTTAATTAAGGTTTTCCTAAAATCGTTAGGTAATTTTAACGACTGGAAAAGAGTACAGAAAATCTGCAACTGTAAGTGCCGCCATGGCTTCTGACTCAGATAGTGATGTTTAATGTCGTGTTTTTAATATTGTTTTATGTATATCTTTTTTAGTATAAATAAGTTGAAACCTCATATAACTCAAAGTTTATAAAGCCAGTGTCAGTTTTAAAAATAAAAGATGATTTAAAGTGATTTAGAAAATAGTGAAAGACATGGTCTCTATTGTACCATTTGTGGGGATATATCAAACTCGACCTTACAAGGTGAGTGGAGTATCTTTTAAAGGCATTTTGGAGAAAAATATTGTTTCAACATTAAAATCTCCAGTACGTGTTAGACCAGACCGTAACCTCTAAAGTCATTTCTTTAATCAGTCTCAATTTAAAAAGAATTTTTTCCTGTATTGTTTGTAGGCGGTAGCTTATATCAGGGAGGGCTACAGGAACGATCCTACACTCTATCGAGATCTTCATAAAAGGGAAAAGGGGAATTTTATGCAAACTATTAAATGGAAAATCAGCTCTCAGCAACTGCTTTTCGGCAATATACTGTAAGAATACAAGGTTAAAATGCGATTTTAGCCCCTGATTTGTATTTTAGCCTCTGATATGGAAAAAATTTGGGATATGGTACAATTTTTTTTGTGTTTGGTACATTTTTCATGCAATTTGTGGTACATTTTGTTAAGAGGTGTTGGTTACACTGGTGAGGGTAATAGGATGAATTCCATCAAAGCCAGGTTTCCCATTTTTTTTATTGGAGTAGTAAAGCCTTGTTTCCAGTATTGAGGGAACTGTCCAGATTCGGTAATTTTATTAAACAGGGTGGATAGGGGCTTAGAAAGTTAATCACTGAAGCTTTAATAAGAGGAACAGGAATATCTAACGGGCAAATGCTTGATCGTTTTAGTTTTTCAATTTTGTTTACGACATCATGTGGAGAAATATCGGGGATTGAAAAAGGATCAGAAACATCTAGAAGCACGTAAGATAGTGGTGGGAGACTCTGGAAAATAGAGAATCTGGACAATGTTCTGTGTTCTGGTACATTTCCATAAGAACTCGGCCTTAGAGGATTATTAGCATTGATTTATTGTCACCATTAACAAAAAGCACAGTAAAATTACAAAAAGGACAACAAAACTTTAAGGTTTATGCTTCTCATTGTACTACCAGTAATTTTTTTTTTCAGGAATCCCATGAGTAGCTTGGAGCTTTGGACATCTTTGACATCCTATTTTGTGGACTTAATGGATATTATTTAGACAGCAAAATGGTTAAAAGTGACTTAAAAGAGACTAACTGTGTGGGTCGAGTCTAATAGTTTTGTTTTTGCTTAGCTTGTTTTTTATGGTATTATAATTGAATGTTGCTTTTTTGTCCTTTGTTTCAAAAGGTATTTTGATTTTTGTGATTCATAAGATTAAAATCAGTACAATCATTCCTCAATCTTTTTTGGCTACCTCTATAAATTTTGTGATTAAATCAGTTGCGTTGCCTCATTCGCGTAATAAGGGGAGTTTTGACTAAGAATGAGCAATTGAGTTTTTTTCGTCTGATTTTTATACTAAATCGGTGGATAAGATTATTCGTCCATTTTGTTTCAATTCATTCTTATCAAATCATTCAGATTTTCTGGAAATTTAACTAACGGGTCAGTTAATTATGAATTCTGTCATCTAACACGCTTTCGAAATTCTAAAATTTGTTTTACCTTTTTCTATTGTGTATTTTGAAAATGTATATATATATGTATATATATATATATATATATATATATATATATATATATATAGATATATATATATATATATATATATATATATATATATATATATATATACATATATATATATATATATATATATATATATATATATATATATATATATATATATATACATATATATATATATATATATATATATATATATATATATAATATATATATATATATATATATATATATATATATATATATATATATATACATATATATATATATATATATATATATTGTATATATAATATATATATATATATATATATATGTATATATATATATATATATATATATATATATATATATATATATATATATATATATATATATATATATATATATTATATATATATATATATATATATATATATATATATATATATATATATATAATATATATATATATATATATATATATATATATATATATATATATATATATATATATTTATTAACTTATTTATTACCCGTCAAAAAAAAAGGTACAAAAGACGGAGTATCACTAAAAAGAAAAAAAACACACACAAAAAACAAATTACAACACATTACACATTGTCTTCATCATCTTGTAGAATCCGACTATTAAAGGAGTTCACATAAATTAAAATTGCGAATTTATATATATATATATATATATATATATATATATATATATATATATATATATATATATATATATATTATATATATATATATATATATAATATATATATATATATATATATATATATATATATATATATATACATATATATATATATATATATATATATATATATATATATATATATATATATATATATTTATATATATTTATATATATATATATATATATATATATATATATATATATATATATATATATATATATATATATATACATATATATATATATATATATATATTATATATATATATATATATATATATATATATATATATATATATATATATTTATATATATTTATATATTTATATATATATATATATATATATATATATATATATATAATATATATATATATATATATATATATATATATATATATATATATAATATATATATATATATATATATATATATATATATATATATATCAATCACAAAAAACGAATCTCAAAAAAACTTTTTTTTGACAACAAAGAAACTCAAAATCTCAAAAATTTTCTTATCACAAAAAACGAAATGTTAACGAATTAACAAAGTTTCGCTTTTACAAAACTTCAGAATCAATACTATTTAGTAAATATTCAACTTTTTTAAAACATTCCTCAATCCTCTATGACCGAGTTCTAATGGAATTATACCCGAAAACAGAGCACATGAGCCTATATATATATATATATATATATATATATATATATATATATATATATATATATATATATATATATAGATATATATATATATTATATATATATATATATATATATATATATATATATATATATATATATATAATATATATATATATATATATATATATATATATATAATATATATATATATATATATATATATATATATATATATATGTATATATATATATATATATATATATATATATATATATATATATATATATATATATATATATAATATATATATATATATATATATGTATATATATATATATATATATAGATATATATATATATATATATATATATATATATATATA